>PVKA01003911.1:0-104529 GCA_004027165.1 Ctenomys sociabilis | reverse complement strand
GGGGGGGGGGGGGGGGGGGGGGGAGCACCCAGGTTTGCAGATGTGGCGCAAGGGGAAGACTCCCTGTTGCTCTTTGTGACAGATGACCTCGGACCAGATCTTCTCAGATGCACACATCTCTCTCATCAGAGCACAGGCAGATGGACTCTTGGGTGCTGTTTAAGCCCCTAAACCTTTCTGATAACAAACCAAGTCAACTGAGTTCAGGTAGCTAAAATGGCCCTTTTGTTATGAAAGCACTGGCCAGAAAATGCAGTCTCCTCGAGTTACCCAGCCCAGCTATTTCCTTCAGAATCCAACACTGAGCCAAGCATTTTATGTTTTTTTTTTTTTTCTTCCCAAACTAGGTAGCACTCTCTTGTAGCTGACTCTTGGGTAACCTACAGGTAGCTAGGGTCACACCAGCCTTTTAGGGGACCTTCCCAGACCAAATTTAAAACCACGTGCCAAGTTTATATAAGAGAAGGCATTGGTGAGTGCCTGAACGGCAGAGGGTGGGAGGCATTTAGGACAAAAGGCACCAACAGCAAATCAGAAGGAATCTGTGAGCGAAAACAAACAGAAGGGGCAGCTGGCGCCATGCAGAATAGAAGATTGTTTTTCAACAGCACTTACAAAGGTAAGAAAACAAATTAAGGGCTGGAGAGATTGCTCAGTGGACCAAGGGCCTACTTTGTTTCATGGCCCCAAAGACTGTGCCTGCCCTGGCCCCGGGCGCGCAGTTACCATGTCCGGGCATGGTGGTGCACACCTGTAATCCCAGTACCAGGGAGTCTGAAAACAGTAAGATCACTAGGAATCCGAGCTGGGGAGTGAGACCCTGATCAACAATGGACACAAGAAAGAAAGAAAGAAAAGGAGAGAGAACAAAATTTAAAATAAAAAAAGAAGAGTGTTCTCTCCTGTTCTCAAGCAGCATGTGATGGTTGAGCCTAGCCCCATATGTACCTTCATGCATTTCACTATCATGAAATAAATACCCATGCTGTTGTGTCTCACAGTCTGGCAGCAAGTGTGGGTGAGACAGTAATGATAACATTACATTTACTTTCGCAAGTCCCACAGCAGTTCCCTAGTGCAGATCTGAGGGATAGAAGAGGACAGCTTCATTCATACCTGGAGATAAGAACCCAGGAGGCCTTGGAGGAGGTCTCTCTTCAAGGGTATAATGATATGGGCAGGGGCACAACGTTTAAAGCCACAGGAGAATCTGAGAGCTTTTCACACTGGAGGAAGTGGGAGGAGATTGGAACATACGTCGTGCACCCTCTGTGCCCCTTGGCAAGAGGCAGGATAAGAGCCTGAGAAATACGTGTGGACAAGAGCATGACAAACTTCAACCTCTGCATAAGAGAGCAAATCGTAAAACAGAAGAGAACGTGAGCTCTGGGAGGTACAAAACTCACCACTAGCCATGGGGTGGGGAGGGAACCATTCAGAAAGCCACATTTCTGCCATGGAGGCAGCCAACCAGGACCTGAAAATGTGAGCAGGGCCAAGCCTCTGTTCCAAGCTGTGGGTCTCGGGATTATGTCCAGCGACAGAAACGTAACTAACACTGATGGGGATTGTCTCATCAGTGTTATTTTTTATCGTTGTTGCTGGGACAAATATCTGACACTCAAAATGAGGAAAGGAAATGTTTATTTAGCTCGCGGATCCTGGAGGTGTCTGTCCATATTCAGCTGGCTCCAAGGCAGAGTGGCACATGGCTTGGAGGTACCTTTCACAGAAGTGTCAAAGAGCAGGGAGAGCAAAGAGAGTGGCAGCAACAATCTCCTTTATGTTGCATTCAGGCTGCCTGGCCCAGGCTGGATGCAGTACTCACACCCATAATCCCAGAAACACACCCATAATCCCACAGCGCTCACGCCCATAATCCTAATGGATCATGAGTTAATCACAAACTCTAGAAGCCTGACACATGACTGCATGAGGCTTTGGGGATCAACTACACACAAACCATAACAAACAGGCTTCCAAGGAGAAGAACATTCTGAGAGATAGAGTTTATAAGGCTGGAGGCATTGGTGGTAACTTCAGGAACAGACCCTTTAAGTTCTGGTGTCAGGATTTAGATTTGAAAAGCATTTGAGTAGGAAGGTCCTGTGAGCAGATGAAATGGGACAGAGAGTTAGGATACAGTAGAAAGCAAACATAAGATCAGACATTTAATTAGTAATGGGTGATCATTCCGTCAGTCAGATCTAGAAAGAACCAGATCAGAGAAAGTCTAGACAAAATGAGTGATCAAACAAAAAGAATGCTGCCTTGACTTGGTTGAGTCTGTCTCCCCGGCTGTAAGTGTAAGGAATAGATCAATGGCCGGGACATATCTTGAAATCACATATGCTCCAAATTCAACCATCAGATACATCCTTAAAACAACAGTGCCTATACCTTTGGGACCATCTTGTTGCTAGGATGTTCACGGACAGAGCCCCTGTGCTACCTTGCTGTTTATAAACTAGAAACCTGCCTGTTTCCCATGGTCCCTCTGCCAAAACCACTGTTTCCCTGGCTTCCAAGCCTTAAGAAACATGGTTCATTCTTAGACAAGACTGTACGACCCTGAATCCAGAGAAATGTTAGTCTCAAGGACTCTGATTTTCTAAGCCAGGACTACATTATGATGAAATCAGTGAAAGCATTCGCTCCTTGCACAAAGTTTATTTTCTAGGCTAGACAACATGCTTACTTTCTGTGCATATGCTGCCCTCATCACAGAATGTAACCACTGTCTGTGACCTCCACAATCTAACCAATTGGTGTGGACTCAACCCTGAGTAGTGGACTACACCCAAGAGAAGGACACGGTCTCTCTCACACCCCGAGCAAGGAATCCATACCTCCTGACCTTCTTAAACTTTATGTCACATGGCTAAAAGGCTGCTTTCTCAGCAAGACTGGCCCTTAGCCTCCAATGACAGCCCCATTTCATGGGAGAGGTCAATTCAGCCTGACTATGGTGTATGCCCAGCACTTGTAGCCACTGGGTTTGAGTAAGAAAATAGTCCCGATCCATCAGAATAATGATTTCAGCATGTTCTCAGCGGGTTCTCAGTGTGATCCCCCAAGGGACCCCACGTCCTCTTGCATGATAAGTTGTACTTGGAGTGCTTCCCCATCTCAGTTTCACCATCAGTCAGGGGAAAGTAGCAAAACAGCGTTCCTTCATGTAGATAACAGTCGGCAGCTGGCTGCTCCTGCTTGGCAACATAAACCCACCCGTGTGTTCTGGCAGCTGGGCTTACTTAAGAGAGGAAAGATATTTGCCTGCTCAGAAACAGGATGGCTGAACATTATTCCAGTAGCCTTCTTGCTGTCTGCAAAAATAAAACCCTGGAGGGAAAACAGCAGAAAGAGGTCTATCATTGGAGTCAGTCTGAGCACAATCCCGATCCCTGCTGTGTGGCTGTATTCATCCAGTTAGTCACCTAGAGCTCTTTAGAGTGCAGTCCATGTGGCAGGAAGCCTTCTCCAACCAGTTTGCGATGGAGCTGATGGTGCTCATTTTACTCATTGAAAAAGTAGGAATAACAATCCATTGTTCCTAGGGCTAAGTGAGGACAAAGCGCGGTGGGTCTGTAAGCCCATGCTCAGAGGTGGTACAGAGGACACCCTCAGCTAGTGATGACCACTGGGGTATTGTTCCCTTCACTCCAGCCAGTGTCACCCTTCCTAACCTACCAGAAACAGCCAAAGATATCCTTTTGCCCAGCCCCACCTCACACCTGACTCACCTGTCAGCTTTTAGTCCTTCTTCCTTAATTTAATACAACTTGGAGCTACTGAAGGGGCAGTGGGAATAGCAGCTGAAAACAGCCATCTTTGCCATGATGGCAGAACTCCCCTTGGAAGTTCAGATCAGTCTTCCCTTTCTAATGGCTCTCCCAAGGAAGAAACAGCATTAGCCATGCATTGAGGCAGATGCAGGTGGGGTGGTAGCAATGATGCCTGTGACTGTGACACTGAAGAGTGGACTGGATGTCACCAAGGTGAAAGCCAGCCTTCCAACAAATGTCACCAATCTCCATTGATTGGCTCCTTTGACTTGGTCCAAGCACATGTCTGTGCAAAGCCCTACATGAAACCTGGACCCTTGGCAAAGACTTGAGGGCTCTGGCTCAGTAGTTCTCAAGTGAATGCACATCCCATTTGCTACAAACATTACTCTTTTCTTCTGCCCTCTTAGCAAATACTTACAGAGCTCTTGCTGTGTGCGAGGAAATGTTCTCAGTGTACTGGACTTCATGTCATAGTTCTGATTACTTGCAGCAAGTCCTCGGGCTTCATTTCCCCCAGACTGAATTGCTTCATTTCCCCCAGACTGAATTCCTTAGGTAGACTAAGGATCACATCATTTAGATCTCTCCTTAGACCCCAATAGGGCTGAAGTGTCCTGTAATTCAACGTGTGTGCAGGGGCCCCATTCCAAACCGCTTCCCATCTACAGTAACAGCTTACCCCTTTGCTAGTGTGTCCTGCCTTTGATTACCTGGACAGAGAATATGTATATGGAGTAAGTGCTCAATAAATGCTATTAACTTCTGATAGACCTCCCACTGGTATTCCCAATAAAAACAAGAACTTGCTCTATTTGTACCCTGATGCATTCCTATGCTGTTCTCTAGGGTTAGCACATAATAGGCATGGACAAATTGCCTTTTGATACAGGGCAATCATTCCTGACTCCTATTTTAAGAAGATAATGAAAATATTGACCTGCAACCTGCAATTATTGACTCAGATCCATCTTTTCACTTGGTACTCCTGGAAGAAACCATTTCATGTACCCCAACAAGTTGGAATTTCATTCTCCTCTAAATGAACTACAAGGATGAGTACTACACCCCTTATTCACAGGCAAAGCAGCCCTGGAGATGCCTGTTTAAATAACCAGACAAAGGAAGGGTGTGTACGGCCTTGTAGACTACTTGAAGCACAGCATTATTCACCTATGATTTTCCTCAATGCCAGATGTGTGCAGAAATGACAGATAGCAATTTCTATCACCCAGAAACTGCAGTTTTGAGATTTACCGTATAGCACAGCCTTTGTCTCCACTCTCCTCTCTCCCCACCAACTATCTGAGGCTCTTTGCTAATAACTCATATACAAAGGATTTTAGTTGGATTCCAGGGAGAAAACTGTACTTGTTCTCTGAGACATCATTTTGGTCATTTTGGATGTATTTTTAAAAGGCTTCAGTGTGTCAGGGATTTTTCTGCAGTCTTAAAAAGGGGTTGGGTGAAGTTTCAAGATAATGGAAAATGATGGAGTAGACTGGTTGGGACAGATGAGCCAAGTAATTGTCCTCCATTTTTGTGTAATTCTCAATCCACTCACTTTTCAAGCCAGTCTGTCTGGGTTGCCCATTGGAAAGGCTTACTACTGATTTGCCTCAAGTGTGTGCTGTCCCTGGTTGCAAGAGAATACATACAGAAAGCCACATTGCCATAATATTTATACACCAGATATGTTTACAGATACCAGTAGGAGAGGACATTTACCAGGAGGAGATTTAAATTTTTAATTTAACTCTCCCAGAAGGAGATTTAAATGTTCAAGGAAAAATGGGGTTTTTATATTCCAGGCATTGTGCTAGGTGCCTTATATAGATGATCCTGCACTACTTAGGTCATAAATACATAAAGTTGGCATTAAAGATTATGACTGTGAAAGGCTCAGAAGAAGAAATTTAGGGCCAGCAAGATAGCTCAGCAGACTAAGTGCTTGCTTAAATAAGAACAGGAGCCAGAGTTCAATCCCTGGCACTGCATGCTCCACCAGCCCCACCCCTGGGCAGGCTGAGCCATCAGTGGAGTCCGGCCATGGTAGCCCAGACCTGTAATCCCAGCACCAGGGAGGCTGAAAACAGGGGGATCACTGTGAGTCCAAGCCACACAGTGAGACCCTGTACAAAATATAAAAAGAAAAAATAAATAAATTAATTAACCTTATCAGGAGCTTATAGTCACCCTCTCCCTCTCCTTTCTTTTCCTTCAATAAACATATGATAACAGTTATTAATTTCATTTTTTATCTGTGTATCTTTCCCATAGCTAGGTTTTATTTTGTTGTTTTTTTTTTGTTTTGTTTTGTTTTTTGCTTTGTTTTTAGAGTTTTAAACACTAGATTTATTTGGAGAAAACAAAATACCTCATAACCCAAAGCGTAGGATTTTACATCTCAAGACATCTCCCAGGTAATAAATCTACAGATTACAAATCATTTTTGTAGAAGACATTGTTGTACAAATTTTACATGTATCCAGGACTGGAACACAAACCAATCCCCGCTTCTGTTTAGTTGGGGCAAGGAAGGGGAGTGGGACAAAATAGCTTTTCTGGATGCAGCTATTTGGTAGGAGAGCAGACATAAAGAGTGCAAACCCTACCTTTTCATTATCTGCAAACAATGGCTTGAAAAGCAAACTCATTCAACTTTGGGTACATCTGAAAGCCCACTTCCTAGTTACTAGCCAACTCCACCAGTTAAGGTAGTTCATTGGGTACACCTTTGTCCACTGGATAAATGCTCCTTATCTTATGCCCACTGATGCAGTACATGAGCATATTTCTCTCTCTCTCTGTCTCTCTCTGTCTCTGTCTCTCTCTTTCTCTCTCTCTCTCTCTCTCTCTCTCTCTCTCTCTCTCTCTCTCTCTCTCGGGCCAGAAAGGCTCTAACCTAGGACCAATGGGAGAAGAGCTTGCAAATAAAGAAACCAAGTATCATTATCAACAGCCCCAGTACTACCCACGCTGGGGGAAAATCCTATCTACCACATTGACCCCCAACAAAGGTGCACATAAAAGTAAGCTATTGTGTTGCAAGAGAAACCAGGACCTTATAAAATAGTTTTTTATCATTCATTCTCTCAAGAGGAGCTAAAAACCACTTTCCCTCTCTTAAGCAGAAAGCCCTACTGATCTAGGCCACATTATAAACCCAAGCGTTGGTGTGGGATTTCAGTAAAAACTTGCCAAAAACAAAATAAACCCTCAACTCCCCTAATCAAGATGTTAAGAGATTCAAAGTGACTGTCCCTATTTATCTACTTATTCATCAGCAAAAGTCAACCTAGAGCATCCAGATCTATAAAAGGTGTTCAGAGCAGTGGGAGCAGGTATAGATGGAGGGAAGGAAGAAATTGAAAGATGAGATGATTTGTTCGAGAAAAGCAGTGGTTCATGTCACAGCATCCAGCGACAGAATGCCTAAGACGTCATACCTATAACAGCCTAGAGCCTAGTCTTTGGGAGGTGACAGCAGCATGAGGAATGGTAAGAGTCTGAAAGAAAAATTTATTTTCTTAACACATGGTTTCAACTACTATATTGTTGAGACTGGCCTCGAACTCACTTTGTAGCCCAGACTGACCTTGAACTTGCAGCAATCCTCCTACCTCTTAGCCTCCCCAGTGCTGAGATGACAGGTGTGAGCCATCACGAGCAGTCCCAAGAGTCTGAGTTTGTTAAAGCTTCAAGGTTTCAAATAAAGGTGAATATATTTCAACTTTGACGAAGGATAAGAGAAAGGGCAAAACCAGGACAGAAGACTGGGAATTCCCGTGACCCCTAATGCTTCCTGCACTAGGAAATAACCAGTCATGTGTTTACTGGAGGTCACACCATTTCCCCCTACTGTGTGGTGCAAAATAATCCGTCACCTCCCAAAACCCTCTTCCTAGCATGATTTCCCCATTATTTCGGTCCCCAAGCAATCATATTCTTCAGTGGCCTATAGACACACTCCAACTACCCCTCTTGGAGGGTTAACAAATAAAGAAATTTCCCCTAGCCTGGACCTGACAACTCAGAACTAAAATAAGAGGAAGGGCTGGAAACCTCCTAGAGATGAAACAATTTGAAAAAGTAAATCTACCTTTCCAAGGATGAAAAATGTATTCCGATAATGCTCGAGAATTTGTGTATGTTACAACACAGTAAGAATGAAAAGATAGAACTTTCTCTGTTCCTTACCTCTCCCCTACTGCTTAACCACACCAGACACTGTATTACTGTAGTTACCATTTCTGTTAAATGGAGTCCCCTAGGTACTAATCACACAGGCGACTGCATGGTATCCTAAGAGCACACAACTTTTCCATTAAAAAGCTGTAGTCTCTGTCTCTCTGGCTATATTAGTGATTCTCCGGTTATTTCAATACTTTAAAGGCTGCAGCAGCATGCAGGAGAATTTTATTTCTTTAAAAGAAATTAAGAAAGATCTCCAGGAGACGGTGAGTTTTACTTTTCCTTGACTGAATAGAGGTTTGATTTGCTTTAGAATGTTCCAGGGCAGTGAAAGACTAGAAGAAAGGACAGAATGTGAAGGTCTGCTCAGTGTAGTCTTCTCCTTCATTTTCATCTTTACCATCAATGGAGAGAGCAGCTTGGATGTCTCTCCCGAGGTTGTAGGTCTAGCTTTGGCTTATTGAGCTGATGTTACAATTTCTGCTCCTTCCATAGCCATTCTTCCACTTCTCTTTCTCCAGCAGCCTTGCCAACAGGCTTAGCCCCTCCAAAGATAGAAACTGCTCAACTGGACTGTGAGGTGCTAGCAGAGTGAAGCCTTGGGTCTTTGGGAGGACCTCTGTCATCACACCTATCCCAGGCATAATCACCTCTAGAACCTCAGGGCCGGTCATCTCGTCTGTCATAGCAATCTTCATATCGGTCTCCTCCTCCTCTGTAATCATCATCTCTGCGGTAACCACTACCAAAGGCTCTTCTGCCACTGCCTATTCTGGAATCATAGCCTCTATCTCTCTGCTGCTTCGGTCATCATAGTGATCTCGGCCTCCGTATCGATCCATGTTCTGGTGTGGGCGACCATGATATCCATCCTGATCTCAATAGTCATCATGGTCCTGGGCTGAATCATAGCGATCTTGACACTTGTCTCCAAAGTATCATCACTTCTCAGAGGGTAGTCATCAAAGCTGTCTGTGTCAGGACATGCCCTCCAGTCTGTCTGTTTTGTCAGAATCTCAATTTCTATCTGGCCCAAAAGAATAATCATCCCTGTCTTTATCCTGAACTTAATCAGCAACATCCACTGGAATTCTCCTATTACCTAGAGACTCTTCTTTGAGACTCAAGGCACTGAGCAGGGAATCCAGGTCCTCAAACTCCTCATGACCAAAATCTTTTTATCTGTCTGGATTGCTGGGTTCACATGGCAAACATACTCACTTATTCTTAATCCTCTAAAGAATTCCTTAATAGACTGTTCTGTCACTGCGTAGGGTTGGGTTCCCAAACAGCCCGTGGAGCAGTGGGAAGAATGGAACAGTCAGTTGGAGGTGACCGTTCATCATCGTCATTACTGCGCCAGGTGGTTGAAACAACTCCTTCCAGGTCATCTGTTTCATCAGCCCAGCTGACTGACTTGGAGACATAGGTGGTTCCTCCACCAGGCCCTCCATCCACAGTGAGAAAGTCTGTTAGGGAGATGGTCTTCCCTTCTCATTCTTCTTTTCTGTTGAGGCTGCCATGTTGGGAGAAGGAGAGAAAACTCAAAAGCCCTATAGCTAGGTTTAATCTCCTTTCCTGCTTTTTCTTCAGTCAGTTTAATAAGAAAAACAAAGCCAACAATGATATAGGAAAGGTTTGTTGCAAGAAACTGACTTAGGCAACTGTGGGGTTGTCTTAATAATCCCAAAGCCTATTGGTCAAGCCTCCAAGAAACACAGACTGCAGTGCTTGGGAAGGGCTGGAGGCATAAATTTCTGCTTCTGTGGATGAGACTGAAACCAATTTTTAAGGCCTTTCCTCAGAGTCACACAGTTTCTCCATAATGAATTCCCTTAAAGTCAGCAAATTAAAGGATTTAATTATATCTATAAAATATCTTCATGCTGATCATTGAGATCAATATTTGACTAGAAAATTAAGGAGTGTAATCTGTATAAATCATCACATCGGAAAGGCCATTATAACTTCATATATTCTTCTTACCTATTTTTTAGCTGCTTTTCTTCCCTCCCGGAAATGTAAGCTCTGTGGGGATATTGATTTTTGTAAAATTTTTATTTATGTGTTTATTTGGCATAGGGTCTCATTACAGAGCTCGGACTCCTAGTGATCCTCCTATCTCAGCCTCCACAGTACTGGGATTACAGGTATGTGCCACCATGGCTGATTTCATGGCTGGTATGGCATGCTTGGGGCTCCAAAACTAAATAATTCATGTTTTAAATCACACATCATGCTGAGTAGTGAGGTGAAATATCCCCATAGTCCACACAACCCAGATAAAATTCATAAAATTTATCTGGAACCAGAAGAGACCCTGAATAACCAAAGCAATCCTGGGCAACAAAGGAAAGCAGGAGTCATCACAATCCCTGACTTGAAATTATACTATAAAGCCACTGTGATTTTTATTCCTGTCCTCTCACTTGTGTGTGAAGCTTAATGTCTTTCTTTCCATTGGAATGAGCATGAATGGTTCATCCTCAGTAAACTATAATCATTTTATGTCAAATATTGTAGCAAATTAATTTACATTTCTTTCAAATTTTGCTAAATCTATTTATGTGCTCCTTTGTGAATGCCAGCCTTTCCAAGTTTTAAAAATTCTCTGACTTGTTAAAAATTTTGATTTCTTGCTATCTTTCCTATGATTAGCTTAATAAACTCTCTGCTGTTTTCTTATTTACTAAATAAATAAGTAAAACTTTTGGAGCTCAGAAAGAATTTTATAATTTTACAATTATAAAAGTCAGATTAGTGGTTGCTAGGATCTGGGGGTGTGGGGAAGGCTTAACTACAAACGGCTACAGAAGAACTATGTGGGTTAATGGAAATTATATCTTGTTTGTCTCAGTGATTACATGATGACATTCATCTGTCAAACTCAGAATTCAATACCTAAAAGAATGAATTTAGTGTATCTAAATTATAGTTCAAGAAAACTGACTTGAAAAAACTCTGTTCTCATTTTTTAAAGAAGTGTTATTTTGATTTACATGGTTTGTATCTAATAAATATATCCTGAATAAGTGAAAAAAATCAGCATTATACTGGCTAAAAATAAAATAAACCAGGAATGAGTATCAGTGGAACAGATTAAAAGATGCAAATACAACTAACCACCTTATCTTTGAAAAAAGGGCCAAATATGTTCACTGGAAGAAAGATAGCCTCTTTAATAAATGTTGCTGGAAAACCTGGTTTCCCCCATGTCCAAGGCTAAAATTAGACACAAATATAGTCGCAATGGGTCAAGGATTTAAATATTAAAACTGAAACACTAAATCTTCTGGAGGAAAAAATGTAGATAGAAATCTTAAAGACATAGGTTTAGGAGGCTGAAAACAGGAGAATCACTATGAGTCCAATCTACATAGTGAGACCCTGTCCTAAATACATTTTTTTAGAAGACATAGGAGTAGGTAGACAGTTCATGAACGAAAACCAAAAAGCATGGGAAATAGTTCAAAGAATCAACAACTAAGATATCATCTTATTAATTTTTTTAACATCAAGAGAAATCGCTAACAGAGTAAAAAGAAAACCCACAAATTGAGAAAAAATTAAAGCAAACTCTCCTCTGGCAAAGGACCTCTATCTAAAATATAAAAAGAATTTTTAAAAGGCACAATAGATATTGTATATAAAATCAACCTCCCATAATTCAAAGACCCAATCCGAAAATGGATATATGAAATGAATATATACTTTTCAGATGAAGAAATAAAAATGATGGCTATATGAAAGAATGCTTGACATCACTGATCATTAGAGAAGTGCAAATTAAAACAACACTGAGATTCTATCTCACCCACTCCAAAAAGAATGGCTATCACTCAAAAAGCAATCAAAAACAAATACTGTGGGGGAAAAGAAACCCTTGTCCACTATTGGTGAGAGTATAGACTGGTACAACCACTATGGAAATCGAATCCCTAGCCCATGTGCCTGTTTGCAGGCCCTTTAATCCACTGAACTATTTGCCCAGCCCTCTTATAACTTTAATTTTACATGCTTATATCTGGTGGTCTGAACATTTGAAGACCAAAATGTACAATACAGCAAACACTGTCTAATTCCTCTTGTCCTGTGTGGTGAAGTTCTGTATTGTTTCTATTTCTTTTTTCTTTTTTTTTTTTTTTCTATTTTGTGTTTTCTTTAGATAATAAAAAAATCTTGAAAAATCCATGTACATCTTCCCATGAAAAACTGAACTATTTAATAAAAAGTGGTCAGCATTTGTTCATTTGTTCATTAGCTGCAGAGTACTAATTATGCTGATTATGCTCTCATTTTTTTTTTCAGTACCAGGGATTGAACTCAGGACCTTGGGCTTGCCAGGGAAGCACTTATCCTACTGAAGCATCTCCCAGGCCCTATGGTGATTATGATATGCTGAGAGGCTTGAGAACCAAAAGAAGCTGGTCTTTGGACATGTTCCAGAAACACAATAGCCCCTTGAGCTAGTGTAAATTTTAATGAAAAATAATAATGTAACTAAAGCATCAGTATTAGTAGAGGGACACCATGATACTAGCAATTTTTAAGAGTCATTTACACTGCACTTTGCCATGTCTTTATAGCTTACATGGTGTGAGTATTCTAAATTACAAAACTATAGCACGAAGCAGACTGTGTGCAGATGAACAATTCTAAAGGGAGTTGGATATTTGGGGCATGTTGTCTTTACTTTCTATTCTCTTCTTGGTTGCTAAAATGATTAAGGAAATTTTTAAAGGTTCACTCAGCAATGTGAAATAAAATAAATTTAAAACCACTGAGAAAATAAGAAGGTAAAGTAAGGAGAGGCAAATAAAATGGAGTCAGAAATAAAGTTAATGCTCAAGACTGATTCCCTAGACACTAGGTATACAAGGACATGTTATAGCCCCTTCCTCCAGCCTTTTCCACCTCTTGGTTATCTACGTATTGTCACCGGATGGCACATTAGTACCTCTGAGCTAACCAGTTCTCTCATTTCTTTCCTGAGGAAAGAGAAAGAAGTCAAATGGTAGCTAAGGTGAGTGATTACTCCTCCCACTTTTAGCCTGCCTTCTTCTAAGGATTAATGAACAAGTTAGACTAGTAAGGATGTGTCTCCCACCACACAAAATCATTAGCAAAGACAAAACTGAATTTCAGCTATCTGACTATAGATAGTGGTGTGATTAAGGCTTAAGTGGTGACACTTATTTCTGCCCTCCTTAAGTACACATCAAACTAGAGAAAGATAAAGGAATTAGAAGACGGAAACAAAAATATCAGCTTTATTACCTGAGTATCTGAATTTGAAAAAATGCATCCTGCCCTCCTTATGAGTCTCCCATAAACAGAACCTATCTTCTGAAACACAGGTCTCCCCCTTGCAGAGCCAGCATGTGTTTGTGTTTACTCCACATACATGAAAAAAAATAGAGGGCTCCTGGTGAGACACGCACCCAAGCACGGCAGACCAAGAAGATTCTAGGCCAGAGCCTCTTCTCTATGAACCCTGACATCAGCCTTTCTTCCCATGGGTAGACAGGAGAGGGCTTAATGAATGAGGGAAAGAAAAGAAGGAACCCACAGTTCTATCTCCAGTACTTGCATTTGCTCTGTGCAATGAAATATAAGCATCTTCCTGAAGGACTACCAGCTGGAAGGACAAGCTTCCATCACATCAGACAAACAGTGCCAAGCGGAGGGTGGGAAACAGAGCTATGTGACAGTTGATTCATTTCTAAAGTCTGTATCCAAGGTCCACGGTACCGAGTGGACATGTCTATATAGGCGGATGAGGAAAGATTCCTTTGGTTTCTGCTGTCCTAAGAGTCTCAATGTCATGGAAAATGGGCAAAGAGAATACTAATATAGGTGTCTCTTGAAATCTCTACTGCAGTTATGCCAAGAAGAATAGAGTGTCACATCAAATTGTTCAGTGCTCCTCCAAGTTCTTGGGTTGAGGTCTCAGCTTCACAGAAAATCCTGTAGTCTGGTGCTCACGTTCTGTCCCAACTCCCCCGGTGCACCCTCGCCTTCTCATTTACTGAAGTTTTCAGAGGCAGAAGCACAGTTACCTGGCACCGCTTTACCTGAAGCACTCCGTTTCTCCTTCTGGTCAAACTCACCCCATCCTTTAAGCCTCCAGCAAGCCTCTCCTCACACTTTGCCTGGAGTTGCCCTGTGCTACCCACACATCACATTAATTGTTAGTTTGTTTGTCAATGTATCTTACTTGACTTTATATTTCATAAAATCAGAGACCACATCCACTACTTGCTCATTTATTCCCAAGATCATGCATAACATTTGCCATGCTGAGGGTGTTAAACACATACTGATTATACATATAATGATGACACTGTCCCTTCACCTAGAGGACTCTAGCCCTTATGTTAGCATCCCTTCTCTTCTGTTAAGGGACTCATATTCAACGTAATAAATATAAATCCCAAGGTCCTGCTTCCTAATTAGTGTTTTTATTGTTATTTCTGCTACTGGGTAAAGTCTCCAAGGGCAAGAAAACTTGGAAATCAGCAATGTCTCCTTTTTTAGTCAAGTGAATGAGGGTTTCAGTTCTCTCTCAAAAGTGCAGCTCACAAGTGGCTTATTAACTCCAGCAGAATCTAGAAGCCAACAAGATGGCCTTTGTTCAATTGCACAACCTCTACACTAATTTCACCCCCATTGCTCTCACCAGGCTGATAGGAGGCCTCCCCTCCAAGAATGACTTTGACTGAAAGGTGAGAACAATTTCCTCTTAAAGCTCACACTCTTAAAATGTTGAAAATTCAAAACTGTTGCCCCCCTGTACGAAGACTCTCTATGATGGCTCCTGGACCTTCTCAATTCTATTTACTCCCCCTCCAATGCTTTCCATGTGGTTCTGCAGGGGATGACAGCCATCTTAGTGATTTTGCAGCCATTAGTGCAATCTCAAGAAGGGTTTTATCACTACAACAGAATTCTTTTTTAATTTTTCAATTAATTTTATTGAGAAACAAATAGTAATGAGACAGTTTCAAAACCAATTAGTAGTACAGTTTTAATAATTAATACATTGGATATTGTTGTCTTCATAGTGGTTATTCATAGTACAAGATGTAGACATGATATCCTGTCCAAACACTATTAGTATAAATCTTTCTTCTCATTGAATTAACAAGAAGTAGCTGTATATCTATCCTAATTATTTTGTATATATAAATACAAATAATTTTATTTGTATCCCCTCTTTTGTTCAGTTTTGTCAGAGATGGGTATTCCATTGCCATTTAAATATTGTAGGGGCATGAATTCAGCAAAATAATCTGATCTAGTCCAGTAGTCCATAATAGTAGTGGGTTATACATAGGACTGGCAATGTCAAAAGTTGTTGACTTGAACCTTGAACAACTCAGCATATTAATATGGCTTTACTTTTTATACTTCATTTTTATATTTTTCTGCTGGATGAATGAGACCAAGATAAAACATTCTCTCAGCCTTTCACAGAGAGAATGGTCAAGCAATGGCTGTGACTCATCCACACGGCTGACACTGACAAAAGATCTACAAACCGTGGTACAGGGTTTCAGGGTAAATCCTGAGGGGATTTAACTGCCCCTGTCAGACACAAAAGTTAAATTTCTTGTTATATAGATCTTGCTTTATCTTGGTCTTAACCATAGAACAGGATTCCTAAAACAGATTCATGGTTGAGGATTAGGGGATCTGCAAACCACCTCAATGCATTTGCAAAATTTTGTGAAAATGTACATTTGTGGAGGGAGATGTATATGGCTTTTAGAGTAGCCAACATATGTTACTCTTAGAGTAGCCAACATATGTTACTAGGTGGTTCTTTTAAAGTATTCCTCAAGCCACTCCTAACCAACAGCTTTGTCTTTCTAAAACATTTCTTTCCTGAGGCCACCTCCTGGGCTTGGAGAATCTCTCTTTACACATGAGTCTCTTTGCATACAGTCAGTCTTCTTCCAGCTTGGTAACTTTCCCCAGGAAGAAATCATAAAGGGAGATGAGGGGAGGTGGGAAACTTCAGCTTCAGTGCACTGGAGTTTTATGAAAGTACTTCATCTAAGCTTCTGTCTATAACCGCATGTGTAGCCATGGGGGGAAGTCTCATTCTCTGCATCCATCTGTTTCCTATTTGCTTACAAGGAAAAGGTTATGGATAACTGGTTGACCAGGTACAACTCTGTTCATAATATCTTGTATTCCGTGTTCAAAAGTGCGTGAGTAGGTTGCCTCTATCTGACTGGGAGAATTAGGCTATTTTCCTATGTGTTCTTTTGTCTGTGTGTTTTCCTTTTGACACATAATTTTCACTCGTATTTTATATGTCAGCTGTAGCAGTAAGGTCACAGGAAAAAATAACAGGACAAATGAATCAGCTTTCGGCTTCTAAGTCTCAAAGCGTGCAATACATATGGAATAGAAATCCCCAGCACAGACCACATATGGAATAGATTTATAAGGAAATCATGCTAATATAGAGCTTGTTTTCACCCTCTAGAACTGATAGAGTGGGAGGGGGATAGGAGGTGAAGAGGTAGTGTTTACACATTGGGGTGTTCCAAGGGAAAGGGGCCTGGGCACTGCACCCTCTGCGAGGCAAAACAATATGAAAGAGTACTCAGGAAGGGCCTGGGTTTCAGGGGGAGAGGGGGAAGGGCTGGCCCAGTGAACAGAACTTACCTGTGGCTGCCTGTTGAGTATGGTACCAGTAAGAGCAAAGGAAATCCAGGCAAAGAGGGTCAAGGACAGTCCCCAAAACTTGAAATACCCAGGAGCAGCACAAGGAGCACCTTCTTATCAGATCAGCTTCTTCTGTAATTTCTTTGTGCTGACAGAAAAGCAGGAGTCTGCCTGCTAAGTGACTACTCTTCAGTAGCTAATGAAATTCTTACTCAGATGTCAATACAAGATAAATTGGAAAAGATGACATTGCCAAAATCCTCTCTGAGCTTTGCCTATTTGGAAATTCAAAATCCATCTTCTTGATGCCAGAAAAAGTTAGATTTATTTAATAACAGGAGACACACGGTTATTTTCAGATGAGCTGCCTTTTGTATGTCAAAATAGCCAGGGCACAGTTCTTCAAAACATACAGATTCCTTCAGTATTCTTTTAAACATATATCAAGCTGTTAATAGCACACAAACACCATAGCAACATCCTAGAAGTTAATGACGCAGCCCCTTTGCCATGGCAACACGTTGGAGCTCAGCTGAAAGGTGCCAGCTGGGCGGCCAAATGTGCCCCTGAGCTCTGAGAGCTGACAGCACAAGGCCCATGTGGGGATTTATCTATGCATGCGAGACAATGTGCCACTTATGCAGTTCTGCCTGGGCTACAGACCACAGGCAGCCCCCACACTGCCTCTCTTCTAGGGCATCACAAGAAAAACAAGCCGCTGCATTGAAGCTACACTGAGTTGCATTATTCTAACACCAGGAAAAGAAATCTTAAACCAGTAAAGTCAAGTTTTGAAAAGCCCTGAAGTACAAAACCTAGGATTTCACATTTTGGAGAAGAAATGCTACATTTGCAAGCCCATTTTATAGCCCCTGAGGAGAAGTTTAAAAATGACACACAGAGTTTGACAGATCATAGACCGAGAATGTAGAGTTGGCTGCTTGCACCACCCCCAACACTTTCCTGCAAAGAACAGAAACAGAGATGGAAATTACCTCTTTGCCACCACAGTGTACCATTTATATCTCACCACTATCCTGGACCTTGAGTGAAAAACACATTTTTCTACCCTAGAGTTCTGATGTCTTAGATGAACAAATAAAAGCATAGAAACTTCATCGGTGACAGGTTATTTTTTTACGCCTTTCTTTAATTTCTGTATCTAGAAATGTAGCTTTCTTTCACTAAGTAGCATGTAGTAAATTCAGCTCTGTGAGATTTTATAGGCAGAATATGATCCTTCAAAATTTATATTCATTTACCTCTCCACAAGAAATGAACAAGATATTCTCTTATGTCAAGACAGTCAATTGTACTGGAAAATATTAATGTTAATTAACATTTTTAAAGTACTTTAAAAACTATGAATTATTATCATGTCCTATAAATGCCACTTTCCCAGGAGTTCCCATGTACTATCTGAGCATTTTCCCACCAGGAGCAAGAAAGAAAGAAAATCAACCATGAGACCCAGGGCATCTTTATTATGAATCAGAAGAGTGATCTTTTGCCAATGGCTAGAAGTTGACCAAAGGTGGTCTCCGAATTCTGTGCTAATAGGTCCCTAATCATGTCAGCAAGAGCTTGGGGAGGACCCAAAGACAGCTTCAACAGAACTGACATATCACGTTGGGGATGCCCCATGGCCAAAGGAGTGAATGCCTTACCCCCACTCCACTCAGAGACCTCAGCAAAGGGTTGAAGAGCTAAGCACCACCCACCCAGGTTAATATCTGGCAAAAGTATCTTCCCTCCGAGATATTCAACTGGAATCAGGATAGTTTCTTTTGTAAAATTTACTTGTTACTTTCATATCAAAGCAGTGTTTTAGATAGAGTGAGTGATGTTGGTGCCAGTGGTTACTTGTTTCACGATGTTTCTTAGTAAAAATGTTTTAAATCACCCACTTTAAGGTAATGACTTTCTTTGTATTTCAATATTAATTTCTAGTGTCCTAAATTCTGGAAATATCTAATCACGTTTCCTTGTTGTAGCACTTAGGAAAGTATTTGTTGGTGATTCTTGCCCTCTACTATACGCAAGCTCTTCCTATGTAGAACAGTTGTTCCAAAAGTTTCTAGCAAACTTAGAAATGGTGCCTACAAACTCTTCTGAAATATGATGCTATCTCCTTGCCTCCCTCAATGTTGCCAGAGACAAGCTCTTCTCCAGTCTTATTCTGTTGTTTTTCTGTGTGCATTTCCACCTTGAAAGCACTTTAAAACTTTGTTCGGGTTGCCAGGTAGTTAGCTCGGTGGTCTAAGTGCCTGCCTGGCAAGCACAAGGACCCGGAATCAATCCCCAGTACTACATGCCATTCCAGCCCCACAATGAGCAGGCCACCAAAACCAGGCATGGTGGAGCGCACCTGTAATCCCAAACCAAAACTAGGCATGGTGGAGCACACCTGTAATCCCAGCACTGGGGAAGCTGAGGAGCAAGATCACTACAAGCCTGAGCTGTATAAATAAATAAACAAACAAACAAACAAATAAATATTTTTTTTTACAAATTGCTGGGATAATTTCCTCTGCCATTCCTCCAACCAGACACCTCCTGGCTGTTGGTCCCATCAAGAAAAAGGTTCATCATCTTCCCTGGAGCCTGGAGAAAGGGTCAACTGAACCCTGGCAAGCTGCTCATATGCTGAACTTAGGAGGTTCCCATACTTGGGACATCACCTCTGCAGTTGAAGTCTTGTAACTCTGAATAACTGAAGAATCATTCTCTTAGTGCCTCTTTGAATTGAATTATGAAAATAAGTCCAAACGCTAAGCTTATGTTCAGGGCTTGGACCTTTGCACAGGGGCAGTTCAGCCTTCAACTAGTTCCTTGCCTTGTGGGGTAGGTTTTTGTTTCCTGCTCCCTACTCCTGATGTCCCAGGTACATCCTGGGACATCACTCCTGATGTACTCCACACCTGACAGTTAAAACCTGTACCTGGGAGGACCAGTCCATGGTGCAGTGAGAGGCGATTGGGAGATGGAGCAGTGCAAGGTGTCCAAGCCCAGCAGCTGCATACCCTTACCTGCCATCCCTCCACTGTGACATGCCCAGGATCCAGGCAAGCAGAGGTTGACTTCCTCTCCCCAAAGCCCCGGGGTCACAATGTGACAGCTAGGTGCTAGGCTAGGCGCATTGAGAAGGAAAGTAGATCTAAACATCCACGACTATTTGCAATTACCCCCCAAGCCTACCCATAATCCCTGGACTGGGACATAAACAGCCAGTAAAATCACCATGACCCAGACTGTGAAAGAAAGCTTTGTACCTTTAAAGCCACTTTCTTCTTCACTACCAGGAATTAAACCCAGGGGCTTTGTGCTGAGATACTCCTTATTCATTCATTCATTCATTCATTTTTGTGTGAAACAGGTCCTCATTAAGTTGCTAGATTGCCCAGGCCACACTCAAATATGCAACCCTCCTGACTCAGCCTCTCATAGTGCTGAGGTTACAAGCAGACACCATGATGCCTGGGTTTCTTACTGTTTTCTAACAAGCAGAGCCACGTGTCCATTTCTCCCAGGGACTCCTAGATTATGCAGTCCAGCTCTAGTAGTCACCCTCTGTGCACTGGTGGTCCCGCCTGCCTCTCCCACTCCGTCTCCTCCACCAGCCTCCCGGGCCTCCTCTCACCAGGTGTGGATCTCTGTAGGTCACAACGTGCCAGCCCCATGCTGCCGCTCACCCTCTGCCTTCTCGCTTTCCCCAGCAGAAGCAGATTTCCCAGATCACCTCCCCATTGTGATTTGTTTCTCCAAACAGTATCCAAGATCCTGACCTCCAGATTCACTACATGTGCTCTTCCTTGGTACTGTCTCTCTTCCTCCCTAGAATATATGTTCCACACTGTCAGGGAATCATCCCATTCCAGTCTTTATCCCTAGATCCAGACTAGCATCAAGTGCACCTGATAAATCCGTGCCGGGTGAATGCACACATTTGGACTTGCTGGTGACGTTCCTTTAAAGGTAGGAAAGCTCCATTTCCAAACACAAATCCTCCTCAAACTGAGGCCTATTCACTCAGTAGTGACAAAAGCATTTATTAAATAGCTGCCGTATACATTTATTTGCTATACCTGTTCGGTTCTGAGGGATATATTCTTCATGAAAACCAGCTACACTCTTTATCTTTCAAAGTTGTTTAGAGAATTCAGGTACTTTTTCTAATGTTTCTTGTCCTTCACTAACCTGTATCTAAAAATCATTCTATGTTCTGCATGTGCACAACTGCGGCACTTAAGAAGATGGCAAAGAGTGACATTATTCAAATTGGGGTGTAAGTATTGTTGTATAAATTAGAGCAATTACTTTTTTACTGTCTTTCACACTGTGAAATGGGCTGTCCTCTCTTATATGCTCAGGGTGGTCACAAAACTGCTGGCAAATGCTGCAGAGAGGAAGTGCCTCCTTCTGTCTGTTCTGGCCAAGTACCCACATAGGCCCTTGGCCTCCTCTAGGGCCATGAGTCCAAGCAGGACACCCGGCTCCGCCTGAGCCCCTCCTGGGCACTTCATGTCCCCCTGCCTCTTTCCATCTCCATCCGGGTAGCACTGGCTGGCATGTGCTGGGCCAGTGCTGTAACGGAATGAGTGACACGCCCATGCCTAGGTGACCTCACTGGCTCCTATGAAGTCAGTGTGAACCTTCCCCGACCCCACTGTCACCACATGAGCAGGCCAGCATTTGGAAGCACTGGCTCCACTAATACTTCCTGCTGTTTACAGCTTCCCGGCCGGATTCTCCAATCCTGTGTGCTTGTTTTCATACAAGACCATTGTATCCAAGTGCACAGAATATTTCATGATATGAGATCTCCAGGGCCCCTGCAGGGGCTGGGCTAATTCTTTTCAAGCCAAGCCACTTAGGACTCTTGGAGTTATTCAACTGAAAAGAAGCAGTGTTGTATTCACAACACTGGGGAGGCTGAAAACAGGAGGGTCACTATGACTCTGAGCTGCATAGCAAGACCTGCATAACAACTAAGTACATTTTAAAAAAAGAGAATTGCAAGCTTGAGGGACTTTGCTTTGAGGGGAAAGCTGCAGAGCCCCATGTTCCAGAATGGCAGTAGCAGCTACACCAGGTTCCAGAATGGCACCAACATAGAGAATTTATTGCTCAGAACCAGAGTCAGCCATCCAGGCATTTGACCCCTACACCCAAGAGCGAAGGAAGCCTGGCTACTGCTCCATCCAGCAGTGGACCTTGGCGTCATCCACACAATGATGGTTTTAGGTGCTTGCAGACTGCAGGAGTTCTGAGGTTAAAAAGGCTTCCACCTCAATTTCAGAAGAAGGTCTGGGAGACCAGGCGGTGTGCCCCTGAGAGGGCAGTGTGTGAAGCTGTGAGTGAGAAGACTATTCAGTGGAAACCCCAGAAGTTTGGAAAAGCCAGGAATGTGGATCATCTAAGGGAAACTATAAAGAGGGAGCAAAGCCGGCCTAAGAGAAAAGCCATGGCAGCTACCACCAAGAGTGTCATGGGGGTGGAGCCACATGGAGCTCACAATTTGCCACAGATTGCTTCCAATGGTTCACATAGAACTACAGGACTTAATGTTTTTCTTTCTGGATTTTGGACTTGCTTTAGTCCCAGTGTTTGGTATCCCGCTGTGTGTACCTTTTGGAATGATAATGTTTATCCTGTGCCATTGAATGTTGGAAATGTTTAACTTTTCATTTGTACGGAGACTCACAGCTAGGAGTTTGCCTTGGATCTTGGAGGAGACTTGGGGCTTTTCAGCAATGCTGAAACTGCTGGGACTTTGGCAACTCTTAGAGATGGACTAAAATGCCTTTTGTGTAAAGGGATGTGCATGAGTCTTTGGGGGTCCGGGGCAGAATGCTATGGTTTGTGCGTAGGTGTCCCCCCAAAGCCTCATACAGTCATCGGCAGCATCTGGAGGTTGATTCTTGATCCAGTGCTGGGATCGCCTGTGTGAGCGCCCTGGGTCACATACTCTGCATTACAATGTAAGGAGGGAAGAGCAGCTGCTAGCTGCCTGCACTTGAGCCTCCCTTTGCTCTCTGCTCTTTGCTGCTCCCATGAAAGTTTGCTCTCTGCCGTGTGCTACTCTGACTCAGAGCCCGCTGAGTATGGACTAAAACTTTCACTGAGCTAAATAAACCTTTCCTTCCTTCACTTCTGATGTTTTGCATTTTGTCCCAGCAATGAGAGAAGTGTAACTAAGACAATTAATATTTAGATCTTTGATACATCCGCTTTGATTTTACTTTAGTACATGGTGAGATACATGGGCCTATATTCAATCCTCTGCATTGAGACAATTTTTCCAGCACCACTTATTAAAAAGGTTATTTTTCTTCCAATGGACTCACTGAGAAAGGAAATAGGAAAACAATATCATTTATTTATTTATTTATTTATTTATTTTTTTTTTTTTTTTTTTTGGTACATTTCTGTTTATTTTCACAGTGGTAAACTTTTTGTGACCATAATTTGTTTTCTTCTCTGTCTTATTCATTCTTATTTTTTTTCCATTTATTTTTATTTTATTAAAATACAAATGTCAATCAGACAGTTTCAAAACACCTTAACCATACAGAGTCGATGAATCAATACATTGCAAACTGTTTTCATAACGCTTTGGTATTGTACAAGGTGCTTACATGATATTATATTTACAGGTTTTTTTTATAGCTGAATTATATCAAAAATTCAATAATTATTTACCTAGTGGATGACCATAGCACTAAAAGCCGACATAATATCCTGTCCAACCACAATTAGTGCAGATCTTGCCTATCATAGAATTATGTAGAAGCACAGTGTTATCTATCCCAACTGTACTGTCTATACACACACATCATGATTTTTTCTTTCTACAACCCTTCCTGTTAAATACTTAAGAATTAACCTAGAAAGATCTTGACACTGGAAACTACAGTTGTCTGAAAAAGGAAACTGAAGAGGACATCAGAAAATAGAAAGCTATCCCCTATTTCTGTATATGTAAAACTAGTATAATGAAAATTATCATACTTCTGGAAATACAATGTACCGATGTAATGCAATCTCAAGCAAAATACTTACGGCATTTCTCACAGACCTAGAGAAAACGATGCTCAAATAGAAGAGGTATTCCTGGCTAATGACAGCAAAGTGGGATTTATTGAAATTCCAGGTTCGAAGTTATGCCACTAGCTACAATGAGAAAAATAGTGTAGTATTGTTGCAATCACAGACATGTGGTTCAGTGGGACAGAATAGATGAGGCAGAGACAATTTCAGGCACACATAGCTATTTGATCTTGGTAAAGTCTTCTCCGAAAAATGTGACCTGCCTTGTTGAGGCATGGGGGAGACTCTGCCCCCCCGATAAAGCCACTTAGATCAGGATCACCTCGAGAGCCAGTCTATTAGGCCTTATTGTCTGGCCATCACAGGTCTTGTGTCTGGGAAATTACTTTCTTTGCCACCTGTCCTATAAATTCACACTTTGATCACAAAAATGGCAGTACTTTGAAATGTGAAAACAGGGTTAAGGAGATAGCTCAGCAATCTAAGTACCTGCCTGACAAGCACAAGGACTCAGGTTCAAGCCCCAGTACCACATGCTATATTGCCCTACACTGAGCCAGCCACCAAAACCAGGCATGGTGGCACATGCCTATAATCCCAGCACTGGGGAGGCTGAGACAGGAGGATCACTAGGAATCCACGCTGCATAACGAAACCCTGTACCAAATGAATAAATAAATAACAGACTAAAAAACAATAGGAAAACAGGATACTAGAAAGACATGAGGCCAGTTCTCCTTAGACAAAACTTTGAGAATTTGCAATATTATATGCTTCTCATTAAAAACAAGTGACTTGTGTTGGCCCTAATATTTCTGCCAACTTTTGAGAATTTACAAAGTTCTTTTAGTGTTCTAGATATGATGCATGATATTAGCACAGCTCCATAAAGAGAATAGCTCCACAAAGAAGAATACAGATTTCTCCTGATTTTTATGCTCATTGAAATCCTATGAATTCATTGAATCCTACTAACACGAACCCAGCTGCATGTTAGTAGTCCTATGTTTTTGCTGTGATGTCCAGGCTACAAGTCTGATCTGTCTTATTCAGGGTAAAATGCACAACAGTATGTCTTCTTACAATTTGATTGTAAGTAGAGGTTCACAATTAAAAACTTACAAATTTTCCTAGTGACTTTTTCCTGCCTTTTTAATTATAGCATTCTTGGCCTCTCCCCAACTAAGGTAATACATCTTAAAGATGTATAATACTCCCAGTTAATTACCAAAATGCAGCATTTCACTGATGTGTGCTTTCTTTGCAAACTTATCCTGTGTAGCACGTATACCCTACTGTGGGAAGCAGCTGCTTGGATTGGGGCTGAGAAAGAGGGCTAGAGATGGTCAAGGCATGAGCAGCATAACTTCTGCGTGAGTGAGGCTGAGTGAGTCAGTTACAGAATTCCCTTTGATCTAACCATGGACATATTTATTATCTGAAGGATGTTTTCCCTCTGAGTTTTTTTTTTTTTTTTTTTTTTTTTTTTTTTTTTTTTTTTTTTTTTTTTTTTTTTTTTTGGTGGAACCAGGGCTTGAACTCAGGCCCTTGAGCTTGCCAGGGAAGCACTTATTCCACTGAGCCATCTCCCGTACCCCTTTCCTCTGAGTATTACGTCAGATATTTTCTATCCTAACATGAATATGGAAGTTTCGAGTTGTCCATATACCCGTTTTATCTCATCTCATTGAAGAGGTAGATAATATGGAATAGCTCACCATTGACACGATTGTTGACACAGATTCATACCCATCTTTTATGTTTATGCTGTCATTAATTTAAAGAGAGGTCAGATTTGTTCTGCCTCAATAACATCAACATACTTTATATTTCTACTTTTATTACACTGAAACTTTAATTACCACCTGTCTAGTCCCTGAAAAATGTGTGCCCAAAGTGAAAAACAAAGGTGCAAATAAACACATCATTCAAACATAGATGGCAGCTCAAGAAATTGGTAGCGTCTGCTTTTAATTACATTTGTTATTTCATTTCTTGAATGTTGTTATGGTCCCATTCTTGCAGAGTTCACCTGCCAACCCTCTGAAAATGTTTCCCAATGTAATACTGATCTAGACACTGACAGGTAAAAAGGCTTGTGCCCTTTTACCTCCTAAACAGAAAAGTTTGAAATTAGAAGCCATTGCAATAACATGATTACCGCTTCCCCAAAATGTGTGACTCATGGCATGTACTTCTCCAGAAGTATTTGTTCTAGTTCAAGATGTGCACCTAAGAGTGGACACCTATAGGCCTCAAAGAAAATTTGAAAAGTCAATTAGACCTTCATAGGCATTTGCTCAGCTTTGTAGTTTTTTCTCAACTTGACCTGTGGTCAGTTCTGAAATTTACCCGACTTTTGTAAAATTTAGTCCCTAAGAACTAAGATGAAAGAACTCAATAGTTTACCTGAGACTTTAAAATCAAGATGATCTTTTCCTACTAAGGAGAACAATGTTCAAGGTCACAGGGTTGTGACAAGGACGATGATCAGGGTTGTTTGTTTTGTCTGAGCAGCAGCCAAAAGAAACGGATTAATGCTTAAACAGGGGCTAAAAGTAAGGGAGAGATTTCTTATCCCTTTTCTGTGTTAAATTTCTTCATATTACAAAGGAAGAAAAGATAACTGTATGATGTTTGGTTGAACTGTATTTCACCTTAAGAAGATGGATCGAAGGACTTATCTCCCATTCTAGCCCTAGGACATATTAACTTTCTTGCCAATGAAGAGTGTCAGAGACAAGGGACCCACAAAATGGATCCTAAACTGAGACAGACAGACTCCCACACTTCTCTCCCGTCTTCCTGAGTAACACTGACAATAGAAATTTCCTTTGTATGGGACTGGACTATTTCATTACTCTTGGCAGACAGCTTCCCAGCCTGAGTTTGAGAAGTGGCCTACAGAATTATCAGCCTCCATGCTCTTTCACTACAATCATGAATAAATAATAAAATAAATTCAGGCGGGCTGGCCAATTGGCTCAGCTGCTTAAAGCTCCTGCAAGCAGATTCAGGGGCCAGGAATTCTATTCTCAGGGCCATTGAGTCGGCCCTGCCACCAGGGCATGCTAAGACAGCAATTGAGACTGGGCATGGTGGCATATACCTACAATTCCAGTTCTTGGGAGGCTGTAAACAGGCGGATTCCTACAAGTCCAATCTAGTAATGAGATCCGGAACATGATGTAGACCCTTCCCTAAACTACATAAAAAAAAAAAATTCAGGATTGTTCTCCAAATCCAGACATGCAAAGGCCTTTGACAGAGACTGGACCCCAGTTTCTGTCACACCACAGTTGAGTTGCAGAAGGTCATTATACAGCTGTTTTTAGGACTAACAAATACTTAGATCTTGAAAATTGTAGATTATTTACTGTTGTCCCACAGCAATTGTGGGAAGAGTTTTGGAGGATCTTCTGAGAAATTCAGCATAGTATGAATTGAAAGAGAAAGCCACAGTTTGAATAAAGGAAACACAAGAGGGTTACAGGAAATTAAAAAAAAAAAAAAAAAAAAAAAAAAAAACTGATGGGGATTCCTCCTTCTTTGTGGCAGGAGTACAAATAGCCAGAGTTCATGAAACTAACTTACAAGACCTCATGCTTTGGACAACCATCCAATAGCTTTTTTATATTCAAAGCAAGTTTCCATGTCTAAACTCAGATTCTATGGCTACAATAATGCATTATATCCAATATCTCTCCTTGCATGACTTAACATCTAAATGAGACTACATATGTGTAATTTAGTGTTTTCAGTAATCATTCTCCTCTCCCTTTACCTGGGAATGTAGCTCACCTGCAAGTGCTGTTCACTTACCACCTCAGCAAGAACTTCCCTTATTTAACTTTATTCACTGAGCTTGGTCTCCATGCCCTTTATTTTGTAGCACTTTTTTTACATTGGTCTCTGAAGAATGTATTTGTTTAACAGATGCTGATAATCATTTCCTTCATGAAGGAAGCTATTTGGCTTGGTTAAGAAGGTCTTCCCAGCACATGGAACAATGCCTTGCCCACAGTTAAGAGCTTGAATATAAACTTGGTAGATGAATGAATGAATGAATGAATGAATGAATGAATGAATGAATGAGATGCACTAAGCAATGGTGAAAGCATTCTATATGAACACGGTAAACGTGGGGATGCTTTGTATTCTGAAAAAGATAACAGTTTGAATCAAGGAAGATGAAACATTAACTAGCATAAAAGGAGGGAAGAGGTGTCCCCTGCTGTGAAAGTAGCCATCCCGCTAAATCCCTGAAGCTTGATGCAGCTCAATACCTTATGACCAACTGCAAGCCATGCATTATCACCATAGCATGAAGTGTGCTTTAGAAGATGAAGCTCAAGAAAGTGGAAGATCTTGTTAAGTTACTCCAAAGAATCTTCAACTTGATCTCTACACAATGAGGAACTTTAAAGTCAACAAATAACATGGGCAAAACAGCACTCTATGGATAAAGCAGGAAACACAAGCTCCCATGTCAAGATAAGTATTGAACACATAATGCTGACAGTCATATTTACATCAGTTCTCTCTACCATAAGCCCTATAACAATTCACATGAAGTCCACAATGCAAATATTAGCTAAGCATATCTCATGTGTCCAGCTCTTGTGGGATTATAGACCGGGCACAAAATACTAGGTGTGGAAATGAAACAGCTATGGAAAAACCAAGGAATGAAACACACATAAAGTAAAACAGGGGGGCAAACTCAAGACAAAGTGAGACCCAAAAGCTAACAACATCATAGTCTAGAGATACATGCATACCAATGTTTATAGCAGCACAAGCCATACAACCTAAATCTCACAAACAGCCTATATACCCATTAGCAGATGATTGGATAAAGAAAATGTGGTATCTTTACATGATTGGATACTACATGGATATATAGAATGATAAATATGAGAAATTTATAAGCAAATGGATGCACCTGAAAAATATAATAGTGAGTGCAATGAATGCACAGGCCTAGATATTGCATCATGCCTTTCACTTGAGTAAGGAAAAGTACATGCAAAGAGCACAATAAAGGACAGATAGAAGGAAGCTACTGTTATAATTAATCAAATTAATTCATTTATTCAAATTGTTGCATGGCAACTTGCCATTGAGGGCCTTGCTTAGGGACAAGATAAAAATGATTCTTAAAAAATCTCTTAACCAGAAACCCTAATTTCGATGGTTTCTCTGTCATTATGTCAAAGAATATTCTATTTGTGGGAAACACACTTGAAAGTCCTCAAAAACCATGTCTCAGTTGGGAAGCAAACATGCTAGGTCAAGTTAGCAGCAATTTATTCTCAAATAAAAAAAAATCTTAAAGACAGGTCATTTTATTGATATTTATTCATAAACTTGAGCTTAGGTACAGGCATTTTGCACACTTAAAAGAAGTTTTAGCTTCAAAAATATTTGCTTACAATGTTTTATCGTGTGTGTGTGTGTGTGTGTGTGTGTGTGTGTGTGTGTGTGTGTGTGTATTTTGGGAAAGGTCTACAGGGTGTTCAGCATCTTACTACTAGATCAGACTCATAGTGATTCTCCTGTTTACAGCCTCCCAAGAGCTGGAAATGCAGTCATGCATCACCACCATGCCCAGTCTTAATTGCCAGCTCAGTGTGCCCTGGGGGTGGGGACGGCACAACAGGCCCAAAGATTGAGCCCCCAGGCCCCTGGGCCTGCTTGTAGGTACTTTAATCCAGTGAGCTATTTGTTTTATCTTCTGTCTGTGGAGGAAAATAAAGATAAAGAAAGTAAATAAAAAAGAAAAGGTGCACTTTAAACTCCAACACATACTTAAAGAGCCTTAGAATGGCCTGGACCTCAGGTTTTGTTTCATGGAGACAAGTCAGTCTGAACTCTTCTACCCATATTGCCCAATTCATTCATTTGATTTCTGCATACAACTACACTTCTGCTAGTCTAGGTTTCAGGAGATGATTTGGTTGCCTGTCTCTGAGTTAGATTAATCTAACACGAAGGTAGATCAGACTGTGTACCCATGCACAGGGTAGACCATAATCAAAGGAACCGAAGCTGTCTCTGAGGTACTCTGCAGAGCTTTGGTGCCCACTCTTTCCAGATCAGCAAAATGCTTCCTCTGCCTATCTGAAGGGCCTCCTTTGACAATTTTATAAAGCCAAATTTTAAGAATTTCTTTATAAAGAAAAGAATTTGCTGCACAAGTGATGTCTGCACAGATACTGGAAATCCAAGAATTGCCCAAATGAAGAGTGTCAAGCTAGGAAGCTTACAATGTGTTGCAGCAAGCTAGAGCCAGCTTTTGTCTATCACTCATTGCATTCCTCAGTGTGTCCTCTAATGACCTGTGTATCTTGTGACACCCTTCTCCTCTCTACCATCCCCATCTTGTTCCCCCTCTACCAAAAAGGACAATGACGTATAACTCTGAGCAGAGGTAACTTTTCTTTCTAATCTGCTGCCAAACTCCACCAGGGATGTCTAGGAATTATTCCTTACAATACAAGACCAAACCTCCGTACCTGTGATACCATTGACACAAGTGATAACAATGATAGCACTTGTTAACTGCGTGATCTTAGGCTGGTAGGCATGTGGCTGTCCTTCCCTTCTTTCTCCCACACACTACTCAGAAAAATAATCTGAAACAAAAGATGAATCTTCAGGAAAAAGGGTCATTCTTGTACACAAAATGATAGCAGCCAAAGACTTGGTTCATACCTTAATACTTTCTCCTCTTATCCATATCTAAATACAGTTAGAATATCATATATTAAAGAGAGCACATTTCCTCCTTACAGTTGTACTGCTGCAGAGCTATATACCCTGGGCCCCTCTAACCTGATCCTTCTATACAACAGTAACATTTAATAGCAAAAGCACTTGCGCTTTCCTTCTGGATCATTTATTACCTGGGTAACATGACATCTCTGTGCCTTGGTTTCCTCATCTGCAAGATGGTCCTAATTGCAGCTCCTTCACAGAATTTTTGTCAGGATTAAATGAGTTAATCTTCCTCCAGTGCTTAGAGCAGTCCTTGGCAAAGAGGAAATGCTTAAAACAGATTTCCTTTTGTCTTCCAACAATCATAGTGTCTAAATGAATCAAGAACTGGCTGGCACCCTGACATTAATGCTCCATAATATGGTGCAAACTCCATTGCCACCCACTCCAAGGCCAGAAAGGAAGATCAGCACCACCTAATCTTGGGAAGCCGCTAGGCCTAGAAGCTCTGGGATGTCCTGACTAGACCAGGTGACTGAGAAGTAAAGTAGTTTGAGGCTTGCAACAATAGATCTTTTCTTGTCCATAGGGAGCTGACATTTTCTCCGACATCTAAAAGCAAACAAGAATGCTCAAAGACTGATTGTCCTACTATTGAAGAAGCAGCAACTTAGATACTGCGTATCCTTTCTCCTGCCAAAAGAACTTGAAGCTTAATTTAGTCAATGGCTGGTAAAAGGGATACTGTGGACATTTGTGATCTGCACAGTAATAGTTGTAACAGACAATGACAGCAATCATGGTAATTGCAAACATTTATCCATACCATGGGTAAAGGTCTTACAGGCAATTTCTTGTTGTAAATCTTGCACACCCTTAGTGAAGTGTTATCCCCATTTTACAGAAGGAAAAACTACCTCCAAGTTTCCACATAACAGGAAATCAGGCTGATTTCAGCAGAAGAGCTAAGCCAAGACAAACACGAACTTAGCAGACAGTGGGAAATCTGTCAGGAAATGACTCCGCTGGTCCCTTTATCACTCAGCACCTAGAGAGCTTCCTCTAACTCTATGAGTTTCTAGTAATATAACGATGATCTCAGTCCTCACAAACATGCAAAACAGAGCAAGTCATATGAAAGGGTACTTAAGGCTGGATCACTTTCTATGCTTTCAAAATTTAGACTGATCTATAAACTTGGCTCCTGGCATGTCTATTTCAGCAGAAGTTATATTAAGTTGTTTTTAGAGCATTTAGAGCTTTTTGATGCCCAAAGTAATTTATTCATTATTTTAGTTTCTCCCTCAATAATGATAAGTAGGGATGTATTTTTGGTCTCTTTTTTGTTTAAATATAATTTAGACTCAAATATGTCTTTAATCCTTTGACATAAGAGGCAAAACTGAGTGTCAGAGCCCTGCTCTCAGGCTCACAGGCCATAGCATTTCCACTATATCACACTTTAATCACTTAACTGTGTAGGAAATTCAGCCTCTTCTGCAAAAAAATAAACCTCCATAGTCACATACTTGATACCCAAGCAGGTGAAAGGACTTACAGAAATGTCTCTGGCTGGGGAAGATAGATACACGAAACAGATATTGGGATTGAATAGTTGTGCTAATTGGGACAAATACCTCAAAACTCTATTGCAAACAGTCAACAATGTTATGATATACAGGCCAATTTTATATGCTGAGTGTAAGTGGATTTCTAAATAGTGGTCAACTTATTACAGCCAGCTGAATTAACCAAGTATGGTGCAGACTCCTGTAATCCCAGCTCTTGGGAGGCTGTAAACAGGAGGATCACTATGATTCCGAGCTAGTAGTGAGACCCTGAACACCATGTAGACCCTTCCCTAAAATACAAAGATGAAAGAAAGAAAGAAAGAAAGAAAGAAAGAAAGAAAGAAAGAAAGAAAGAAAGAAAGAAAGAAAGAAAGAAAGAAAGAACGAACTTTGGACTAATAAAAAAGAAATTCTCTTGAAATTGTTGATTTTATACTTCCTGCTTTCATACAGGCTGGCTAGTACCCAAAAGAACAAGGTCATCCTCCACTCCAGTCCTCAACATTTCAACAGAAAAGGGAAGTATTCGCATTATTTTATAAAACAATATTGAGTGATAAAAGCTTGGAGCCTTTATTGACCTGCAGACAATAAGAGGAATAAAGGGCCTAGTACCAGTGAACAAGTGAGTGTTCTCATTATAGTTCGGGAAGACTTAACACTGGTGTTGCCCAGTTTGCCTTTGAGTTTTGGGAATTTTATGTCATCTTTCCATACTTGCAGTTATTAGTGGATTCCAAAGATACTCTGAGTCAGATTTAGATCACATTTGTTTAAACAATGGAATTTCTGCTTTGAGGGACAGAGGAAGACTCTAATATCATTTCACGTCAGCATACACATAGTTTTCATATCTGCTGGCCAAAACACTGTACAAATTGACTGCTTTGTTATATTTACTACTGATTCTCTGTGCTTTGCAAAAGAATAGGCTATGAACCTGGTTGGTTTCTGTGTTCAACAAAGAGTTTTGGTCTTGATAACTGCAAGCTTCCCACGTGAAGTCAAATCTCTAGAAGAGCTCTCCTGCTTATGCCACTGCGGTGGTGTACGACAAGTGCTTCTCTGGATTTGAAACTTGGGGCTTGAGCGTTTTGGACCTAGGACCCATGACTCTAGATCAGGATTAACTAGGGGAGGCAAAAAGAAGAAGAGAAAATTGTGGTCCCTGGAAACAAATGGTTAGTCATCACTATGAAGACATCTCTTAGTGCCTTAAAAGGAAAGCACAATGAGGAAAGCATCAATCACTGCGCCAGGGAAACCTCCCTAGCTGCATGTGACACAGAAACATCCTCCTTCCCTCATACACACCCTCTGCCCTTCCCCTCAACCATCATGTTATGCTGGGAAAATACCATGTCTTTGCCAGAGCAAATAACACTTGTGTGGGTTCCTCTTGCTTTTTTTGTTAACCCTTGGAATATTGATACCTCAAAGTGATCCCATCCTATGAGTCCATCCTGTTATCTATGCATCCAGATTTTCCATTTTAGCTAACAGACCCAGGGGAGCCATTTATCTAGCTTAGCTTGTCGATCAACACACATATTCCAACCCTCCTTTCCAGTCCACACTGTACTTCATTATATGCTTTCTTGCATGACCTCATGTTCAGAATTATTAGAGGGCACTATTTTTTAATCCCATCAAACTCTAATACAAAAAAGATTTATCCCCACTTCTGTTGCTATTAAGCCATTGCCCTCTTTGTAATTAGCTACACTGATTTTAGTCCTTGGCAGCAATGACAAATGTGCCACAGCAAATACGAAGACTTTACAAAGCACTGTGAAAAATTAGGATGGAAGCACATGGCTGTTGCTAGAGACACATACTTCCACATGCTGCCTAGAATGTTACTACGGGAATAGGCAGAGAACTGAGAAACCCAGAAAACATAGGGATCTGAGTTGCAACTGTCTTTTAAGAATGCTTTGCCAAAGGGACTGACTGTATCATAATAAAAGACCCAGCTATGCCACCAGTATAATCCAGACCGTTCTTAACACACCACAAGCATAAATACTCCGACTTCAACATAGCATTCCAGATTCTCCACCTCAGCTTTCTGCATGCCTGTTGTCCCATAACACCATGTGAGCAATACCCAGTCTATGAGCACAGCAACCCTCAGAACAGCTGAGCTTATGTAATGTGTGTCCAGATCCATCAGGACACAGCAAGGTCAGCGAGGGAAAGAAGGGAGGAGGACATCTACTGAGCCTGCCAGGCTTGAAGTTCTGTGCATGTACTGCCCCACCAAATCCTTACCAACCTGAAAGGCCATAGGTTCTGCATTTTATATAGGAGAAAATGACTGATCATAAAGTTTAATAAGCTGACCAATATCACATGTTGGGTAGTGGTTTTCTGAGACCACATATAGGGTCAAATGTTGACCTGTTTCTGCTGCATTCCGTTGGCCAAATCCTGAATTCCAGGCACAGGGCACGAGAAATGTCTCAGGAGATGATATTTCATCTTAACAGTAACTAAAGTCAGCATTTACCTTCTTCTCACATATAGCGCTCTGGCAAGAATATAGAAAATGTAATGAAAGAGAGTAGAATTAAACACAAGGAGCCTATAAGAAGGTATCGCGATGTTCTAGAAAAGGGCTGAAAAGGGCTGGAAGTCAGTCACATGGCAGTGAGGATTCCCGGGTTCCAAGGAACATGAAAAATCAACAATAACAGTCCCCATCCTCTGGCTACTTTGGCAGAGTTCTCATTGCATTCGGCGGGCTCCCCTACAGAATCAGAGTTGAGGGTGTCCCATAGCCAAGCGCTCAGGGAAACAGGCTCAAGGAGAACGACTGGTGCCTGGATGCTTCTACTGCCACATGGCAAGGCATGGCCTCAGCCCTCCTGCTGTCTTCCCACCCCTCCCTCCACATCAGACACATGAGGAAGAGCAGCCACCTGGCTGAATTTAGGTCACATGCCAGAGACCTGCTTTGGGATTTGGCCAAAGAGAGAAAGGATCTTGCACTCTGGATTCCATCGTGCAAAGCAGGCACCTGGAATTACCTCCCAACAAAGGCCACACAGTGGGTTAGAGCTATCCAGAGGAAGTACGGGCAGTACTCAGGAGGTGGGGTAAATGCTGGGCACTGAAAACAGATCAATGATCACAAGAAGCACTAATAGAAAATTTGAGGAGCCAAGAGTGGCATTTGAAGATCCATAAGCATAAAATACGTATTAAGAGCCGCTGTGTACAGGGCAGCAGCTTATGGTATCAGAGACAAAAGGCAACAAGAAGCACAGACTCTGATCTTTAAGGGGCTTACACAGAATACAGGTTCCAAACATCAGAAAGACAAGTGACATATATCAATCACACGTGTGTCATATATATCATGTGTCAGATAAATGCTGTACATGATAAGGTCCATGAGATACAGAAAACAGAGGACACCAAATTCAAAATCATCAGAAAAGTCTTCCTGACCATAGCGATATTTTGGGCCAGCAGACAGGAAGAAAGAACATTTAGGCAAGAAGGGTGGTGTGAGCAGAGGTATGGAGCTGCACTATATATAATGCATTTGTGGATCAATTGCTGCGCAGTGGTCTCTGGAACAGTTCACATGTAAACCGTGCCCCGCTGGGAGTGAGAGTTAAGATGCAGCACGGTGAGTCACTTTTCCCCATCTCTTTTTTCTTTAGCTGGCTTACACAGGTAAGGTCAATTTCAGAACATTAGAGAGGGAACCAAGGACTGAGAGGTTGGGCTCCAGGGTACCACTAATAGTGGAGGAAGCAAGGAAACAGACCTGGGAGAGACAGGCATTGCGCTCCAAGCTTCTGATTCCCTTCCTGGGCCAGGCCAAGAGCTTGGTTGGTTTAGAATCATCCAGCTCCTCTCAGGCTGCCAACTGCCTTGGACCTTCCTAAATGCTCCATTGCTCTCCCTGCTCTTACTTTTTCCCTCTCTTCACCAGCTCTCTCTCTCTCTCTCTCTCTCTCTCTCTCTCTCTCTCTCTCTCTCTCTCTCTCTCTCTCTCTCTCTCTGTCTCTCTCAGGGACAGGCAGAGCTAAACTGCAGGAAGAGGGGTGAGGCAGGGACAGGGATGGAAGCTGCATCCCCTGGATCCTGGCTCCTCAGAGGCAGGAGTTGTTTATCCAGCATTTAGTTCAACACCAGAATCTGGCATATTGGGAACACATTTCCATTGCTTCAGTATATCCAATGCAACTGAGTAATACTGCATAAGTAAAGGCAATGTATTTAGCTATTGTGAACAGTGCTATGTCAACATTGTTAAATATATATACATATATATATTTTTTTTCAGAGTACAAATATTTATTCAATATCCCTATTTTAACTTTCTGAAGCCCCAGAAATGGAATTCCTAGTTAATATGGTACTTCTCTTTTTAATTTTTGAAGAACTCCCATTCTATACCTTTTCTGAATTCTATCAAGTGTGAAAATATTCGTTTTCCTCACATATGCTGTCTTTGGGGTGGTGTGTGTGTGTGTGTGTGTGTGTGTGTGTGTGCATGCTTGTGTGTGTAGCCATTGTGATTTTGATTTGCATTTCCCTGGTGATTAATGACACTGAGCACTGTGTGTGTGTGTGTGTGTGTGTGTGTGTGTGTGTGTGCGTGCGTGCGTGTTTTGTATTTAGGACAGGGTCTACAGGGTGTACAGAGCCACACTGAGTTGATCAGACTCCTAGTGATTCTCCTGTTTTCAGCCTCCCAAGTGCAGGGCTTGCAGGCTTGCGCCACCACGCCCAGTCTCAGTTGCCACCTCAGCACGCCCCGGGGGCAGGACTGGCATGGCAGGCTTGGGGATTGAAGTCCCAGCCCCTGCATCTACCTAAGCAGATGCTTTAGTCTGCTGAGCTATTTGGCCAGCCCTTCTGAGTACTTTTTAATATGTCTGTCTTCTTTGGAGAAATATGAAATCAAGACTTCAACCCATTTTTAATTAGATTATTAGCTTCTTGTTTTGTAATCTTGAATTATAGGAGTAACATTAATGTCCAACAGCAGATAAATGGATTTATAATGTGGCATAAATGTGCAATAAAATACTGTTCAGCTTTCAAAAAGAAAGAAATGCATGCCATTTCACACAGCACCATGAATGAACTTTGCAGACATTATGCTAGGTGGGATACATCAATCACAGAAAGACAAGTGCTGCTCATTGGTGCTTAGGTGAAGTATGTGAAATAGTCAAGCCCATATACTGAAAGAGTGGGGTGCTGATTTGCAGAGGCTAAGGGGAGTGAGAAATGGGCAGTTGCTAACCAGCAGGCATAAGGTTTCAGCCAAGGAAGATGCAGGGACCACGGAGGGCACCCGAGGGTGCATCACCTCAGTCAGTGGGCTGCCTTGGACCAAGACGGGCCACAATCGCGAGCAGACAGGGAGACCCAGAAAGGAGGCATCTTCTTTAAAGAGACTCAGAGAAGTGAAGGATGCATTTTTCCAATCAGCGATTGAAAAGCGCAGGAAGCTTATTTCTGGTTATTTGTTTGTTTGTTTCTTCCACTAGGTTATTTTTCCTGTGGATCATGGTGAAAACCTAAGCCAAATTTGTAGTCAATGTTGTATTCCACTTTTTTTCCATAAAATAAAAAATAAATAATATTTTAAAAGTAACAATCAAGCTTTTTAAAAAGTGCGCTTCGTGTTTCTGCTTCTTTGTAATAGTCAATGGAGTAATTAAAAGTATATCAGGATTCCATCAGTCAGGGCCCGGGGAGATAGCTCAGTAGAATAAGTGCTTCCCTGGCAAGTGCAGGGTCCTGAATTCAATCCCTGGTACAGCAAAAAAAAAAAGGATTCCATGAGTGAAAAGTGAGATGCATTGGCTGTGACTCATCCACATGGATGATACAGACAAAGGATCTACAGAATAAGGTACAGGACTACAAGATAAACCCTAAGGGGACTTCACTGACCTCATAAGGAACATAAAGTACATGTGTTGGTATATAGGTCTTGCTCTATCTAGGTCTTAACTATCCAGCAGAAACGTATAAAAATGAAGTACACACCACGGGGCCATAATAATAAGTTGAGCTGTACATGGCTATCATCAACAACTTCTTTGGATAACTCACTATTGTTGTGGAATGCTGGACTGTGTTGGATTGTGAGATGCAAATATATGAAATTTACCAGAAATGCCACAGAACTCTTGGGCATATATGTAATAAAAACAAAGTAAAGTTTGTATACTTTACCATGCAGTTACTACTGAATTGGATGTGAATGTGACTGTAGAAATAGATACAATGGGAGAAAAATAAAAAGCAAATAGATGTCAAAGCAGAGTGCAGAGCATCCCAAATATTTTCTGTAATCTATTACAAATCGATACAAAAATGACCTCAGTTACCACATTCTTCACAATGCAGCCTTGCTGCTCTTGGTGCAAAGAGGGGGTCCATCTCTGTAGCATTTGAATTGAGGGTTAATAAGGTGCCGTGGTTTGTCAGATAGAATGAAGTGAACCTGTTGTTTCTCCAATTCTAAATCGAGGCTTCAAAGAAACTAATGGTTCTCTAATTGTAGTATTTTCCAGTTCTAGAAAATCTTATCTGCTACTCAGACGGTCTGAGGATGGGCTTTGTATGTTTCACTTTGGTCTTTCTGTAGTCCCTCACTTTGCAGAGAACTTGTCCAAATACTTTATATCAAGATCAATAAACATTAATGGTATTGAGCACCCAGTACGTGCCACACCAAAGTGAGTAAGATAAGAGAAGCTTACATCTAGTCATGGTGACGGATGTCCCCTTAGCCTCATTACACCTCTGCAGATTCCTGCTCTACAACTCATTGACCTGGAGCCTCCGCCCTGTCCCATAGACACATTAAACCTGCGTTGGGGTTTTTACTCCCATCACTTCTCCCAGGTCCAGTTACCTAGAATATCTTCTCTACTTCTTCTAGTTTCTCCAACTCTTTGTTTCCCTTCAAAGCCCAACTTAAACTCTAACTGTTCTAAGACCTTCTCCTTTGCCCCAGTCCAAGTAACCTCTCTTCAAGTCTCTCTTGCCTTGAGTCAGTAGGGCTCCCTTAGATACCGAGGAGAGCATCTGTGGGGCTGAGTACCATCCTAGCCTGAGATTAGCCCACAGTTTATCTCTTCTTCACCACCTAGCACAATGCCAGAGGTTGACAATACCAGCTAAGGATGGATTTATTTAGCAAACAATTATTTGCCAAGAAATTGTCAAGGGAAGGACTGGTGAGATAGCTCAGTGGCCTAAGCATCTACTTAGGCAAGTGCAGGGACGGGGGATTGATCCCTGGCACCACATGCTGCACTGGCCCCTCTCCTGGGTGCACTGAACTGCCACCAAGACCAGGTGTAGTGGCATAAGCCTGTAATCCCAGTGCTGGGGTGGCTGGAAACAGGAGGATCACTACAAATCAGAGCTGCATGCTGAGACCCTATACTGAATACATTTTTTAAAAATGTCAAAAAGGGATGTCTCTCATATTCTATTACAGACCCTTAATTTTTCACATTTGATTTCTAAAAAAAAAATCATAGGCTCTCATCATACATGTCATCCCTCACAAGGATGCAGGTAAAGGGAGGGGACACTTGCTAACTTGCTTCTACTCAATTAAGTTCCAGGGACCACCCTTGGTGTTTCAGTTATATCATCTCATTTAAATCTTATAACAGCCCTACGTGGTTTCACTTTATATAAAGGGAAGTCATTAACATTGAATGCTGTATCCAAAACCTCACAGCTAGCAAGCTGCAGAATTAAGCTCTGGTCCCAGTTCTGTCTACAAACACGAAGCATGTGTTCTTATCTATCGTGACCCTGACCCATCTGAGCATTATGCTGTTAGTGCATAGGAAACTGCTTTTATCCTTACTATGCTTTCCCATCAATAGTGATGCCAACCTGGATTAAGTTCCACTGTAGATACTTAATGTATATCCCAGCCAATGCCCCCACCCCTAGTGTCCATGTCCTCGTCCACAGAACTGAATATGGTCTTACATACCATATTCAGGGGATAATAAGCCTGGAAATGAAATTAATTCTATTAATCAGTTCACTAAGCGATAGGGAAAGAGACTCTGGAGAGGTGAAGGGGACAGCGGGGAGGGTATTGCTGGGAGGCCAAAATTCTCAGGATGTGACAGGTACATGGACCAGTTTGCCAAGATGAATATAATTATTATGTATCACAAACACATAATAATTTTTAAAATATAAGTTTTTTTAAAAAATATCATAATATAATCACAGGGATCATTATAATGGGAAGAGAGATTCAGGAAAATCAGTTGTTAGGCCCCTCTACCAACTGGTAAAGACAGAGAAAGACAGCCGAGGAAGACTTTTCGGTTTTATCCATCTCAGACTTCTGACCTCCAGAACTAAAGCTAATAAAACCGGGTTGTTTTGAACCATCAGGCCTGTGGTAACTTGTTGCAGCAACCATAGGAAACTATTATACCTTTCTACAGCAATTAGGGCCAGCTCGCTGGTGGTCTGATGGTTTGTCAGGGCATTTCACTGCTCAGAACTACAGTGTAAATAATCCTAAGAAATTGCTTTGAGTAAATCCTCATTACTAAACCATTGTGAGATGTGAAATTAAACAGAAGAAAATTTTTGAAGAGCCACTTCAACTTTTTAAGAAGAGGAGAGCCAATCCCCACCTCCATTCAGACATCCTGTAGGACCACATTCCATTTAACTTCTGATTAGCTGAGGTTTCAGAACTAGCGTGTTCTTCGTGTTCTTCGTGGCTTCCAAGGGCGCCTCTGCCCACTCCAGGAAAACAAAGGTGCTGCCAATAGGGTGCCGGCCAGCTTCTGGGCTTGTGCTCTCTCACACAAACCACATGCACAAATAGGAAGATGGTCTCCAAGGTTGTAATTTCCTGGCCAGCAAGTGTCTTCGGTTTCGCTTCCATGGTTAACGATGTGTCACGCAGTCACCTTAGTGTGGGGTATTTTCGATCTCCAATTACAGAACTATCATTTACTCTATATATTAACATCCAAAACAATAAACACAGTGGAATACAGTCATTAGAAGCAGCCATAATGCATGGCTTGTTGTGTATTGATGTCAACCCTGCTGTGTTTGACATCTGAAATTATCCCAAAGAAAGTGGTATTTTCAAAGCCAGCACTACATGGGGCATGTCCACCTCTGGCTGCATTCTGCCTTCTCACTTCCACCTTCCAGCCTATCCACATCTTGAGTTAACCCTGAAGATAAAACCCTTTTGTCTTTTATAGAAAGATCCTCTGTCCAACCTTTTCTCATGCTGGGAATAGGTGGGCCTTCTCTGTAAAATCATAAAGCCAGCTCAGGGTATGTTGTGATTCCTAATCTATAGAATATGATAGACCTGAAACACATACCCAAAAAGCTAAACCAAACAACCAATCTTGAACTTATGGTGCACAAAGGAAATAGAGTAGATAATATAGAAAGTAAAAAAAAAAGCAAAATAAGTTCACTCAAACCTAGCCAAATTAGGCAGTAATTCCTCCTTCCCTGCAGGATCCTCATTTGCCACATCCTGTCAACACAAAACTGTAATGTCTGCAGGCCCAAGCATCCCCATTTCTAAGCTGCAATGTCCCTTCAAGGGGGGTATAAAATTAAAACTGAATCCAAAATCTTCTCTGTACTGAACAAGGCTATCTGGGCAAGGGAGCTTCGTGGTGTTCATTGTACACTGACAGGTTGCCTACAGAAAATGCACTTAGATCCCCAAGGTGCTGCACATAAAGAAAGCCTTTGCAGAAAGCTGAGATGCTGTGAGACCCCACAACCACGCGACCATACAGGAAGCGCTCCACATGTATTCCCAAGGCTGCAATAACTGCACCCTGCTTTACAGGATGAATCTCAGATCTGGAGAGAGAATCTGATGTGGTTGTCTGTCATAGTTAATCCATGGACAGGCACTATGTGACCCAACCACTTCATAGATAGGACCCTCCCTATCCCAATCCAAGAAAGCAACCTCACATTCCTCTCTGAGACCATTCCTTTTTCCAAACAGTCTCTAAACACCTACTACCTATGAGACATTAGTTTAGCCACTAATGCCCAGCCTGTTCAGTGACAGGAAAGCCAGCAAGTTCTCCTAGCACAACATAAGGGAAATCAAGGTTCCTAAAGAGGCTGTGAGCACACAAGTCCCAGAACAGTATATCTTTTCCCTTGATACAGTTTCTAGAACTTTTTGGAAATAACTATGCCCCAAAGCCTTTTTACAGAGCTTTTCCCAGTCCCAAGTGCACTTTCTGATCTTAAAACCTAGCTCTGATGGGGCAGAGGTGGAACAAGAGAGAAGTCAACTTCTTTCTGGTTTCTCCATGGAATGCATTTACTAGACTTTTGCACAGATAACTTTGTTTTCTCTATGGCCCCTAACTTTCTGACTCTGAAACCACTCTGGCTGGCCATGTCTATGAGCTTTCACTGTATGCGGCTGCCACCTGCTGGGCTATGGTGGAGTTAGCTGCTGTGACCAGGTAGTGTGGGCACAGGGTGTGTGAGAGGAGAGACTTAAAAGCATCCCATTACTTTCATTCTAGAAGGAGCCACTAACCTAGCCTTCACATACAGAAATGTTTTCTTAAGTCTCTTGGAGACCTGAGGTGTACAATTTTCTCTGGTAATCCATCTGAGAGCTTACTCACTTGCTGTATTTTCCTTATTTATGATCTCGACAATGCTCTGTTTAGCTTAGTTTCCTACTGATTAACTTTGATTAGGAATAAACATCAGTCACTGCCAGTTCTCTGGGTGAAAGCCCTTTGTCAGCCTGGAGAAAGATCAAGGAACAAGCCTCCCTTTTCTTCCCAAGTTCTATTTTGTTAACTTGACTTTAACCCATTTTAAAAGTTGTTTATGATTTCTATGATTCTCCTCTGAATGCCTTAGACTTCTTTAGATTTCTCCTTATCTGGGGACATGATGCACTGGGGAAGGATCTGGCTAAAGCAAGACTTTAAAAAGCAATGACTCCAGTACCTCACATTCCTCTCTAAGTGACCATTCCTTCTTCCAAACAGTCTCTGAGCACCTGCTATCTGTGAGACACACAGGTAAGGTACATGTAAGATATAGAACTAATAACTCATGCACTTTCCAGAGGGGAAAGAGATAATGCTACAGTGCTTGTACACAGATCACCTTGATGGCGTGAGAGACAGGCACAGCCACAGGGCTGCTGGGGACCAGTGAGGTGGAAGAATAGATTCCATCAGCGTAAGAGGAAGCCTTCATGGAGCCATTTGGATTGAGCTGGACCTGAGAAGTGAGGGGCAAAAGAGGAAATGGCATTCTAAGCCAGCCAAAAACCCAGAGAATGCCCTGGAAACTGAATGCTGCAGAGGGCTATAATGGGCTAGATTGGTTGCACTTGGGAGAGTCAAGGGTCAGTAAGGAAAAAACAAACCAGGTCAGATTGTGGCTCCTTTTTAATGGGCAGCCATTAAAGAATCTCAACTGTGTACACTGTGTAGAACGCCTATCAGATTTTGTTAAATTGAAGACAACTTGTTTTCACCCTGCTAAATCATTCTCAGCTGTCTTTGGTATCCATTCGCACCATCCAACATCAGCTCCTGGTTTTGACTCATATCCCAGAGTGGCTTGGCTTCCACTCTGTTATTTCTCTACTTCTGAGTAACCTCTTCTACCCCTGCAAGTTCTACTCCCAGTCTCTCAAGCCAGCCTTCCATGATACCCGCCCAAGTTGACAGAGTCAAGGGTTTCTCCTTCTTTCCCAGACACACAGTGTCTTTTATACATAATCTCCTCCTTCACAAGTGATAGAAAAGAAGGATACCTGGAAGTGAGACCTCGGGCAGGTCTCCACCACTGCAGTATCCATGTTCTTCTCTTTAGAAATAGGCAAGGTGCCTAGCCAGACTCTTGGGTTCTGTCTAGGGTTCATACTCTGCCAAGCAAGCATTCTGACAGTTGCTGTCCACAGAGCTTTTAGAATCCCTTCTAGACCACTTAGCAGCTATCACTTCTCACTGCCCTGTGTTTACTGTCCACCAGTTTAGGTAGTCTTGAGTGAACAATGACTAAACTTTGGGACTGAAAATGGCAATTTTTCTTTAAAGAGGCACCATGGTCTTTTTATTAGGTGCAGATTTCTAAGTTCCAGAGTGTCTAGGGCAAAAAAGGAGCATGTTTATTCCATTATTTTTCTGCAAGGGTGACAGCTTCCATCTGAATTGGCCACCTCTGCTCATTTCCAACGAGAAGGGATAAATATATATGTAAATGTATATATTATAAATGTATACATAAATATAGATTATATGTATGGTTTGTATTAAAAAATGATACCAATGGAACTCAAACACCAAGTCTTAAAACTGACCAAGAATCAAGGCCTTGGAATACAAGAAAGGATCTGTGGGAGTGTGGGCTAGACAGGTCTAAGCTTTTTTAAATACTGAAGATTCTTTTCAGTGGTTACTATTTAAATGGGTCTCACAATCAGCTGGGGCATATTCCAAGATCTTCTCAAGCTTTGAGATCCTCTATGCCTGACCCATAGCAAGCTAGTAAGCACTGCATTTGTTAGCTATACAAATAGTACTCTATTTGTTACCCACAAGGCATTTTGGGCCTCCAGCATCTTGCATGCCTAAAAGCCACTTTTCTTATTTTTATCACCATCATCTTTATTCTTCATGTCCTATCTGAATGCTACTTTTTCCCTGGACATCTCTCGGGATGCTGAAGCCAATTACTTAACACATGCTACTGGCACATCTATTGTTAAGTAATTTACATCATAGAGAAAGAATGCCTGATTTTTTCTGTAAGGGAAGAAACCATATTTCATGATTTTCTTAATTGCAATTAGTATTTGTTGAGATGCTTTAGGTCTTCAAAGAAATCTGATCTGCATTATTGACCCACCTAATAATGCTCGAACACAGAGAAGCCTCTTTGGTTGAAAGGAACAGAAGCACAGGTTCATAAACCATAATAGAGGTGGATATTTAGTTACAGGTGTGCTAGCTTTGCTCACACATTCAAAAGGAGATTCCAGGGCAGCTTTGATAGGGCTCAGAGACTAGAATGAGTGACCTGATGCTGCCCTTAGTTGGTTCTCACTCTCCCTCTCCCCGTGCCTTACTCTCCTCTTCCCCCGTTTTCTCTCCTATCCTCTGACATTCTTTCTTGCTTCATTTATCTTGACTAAGAAGTGGCAATGATCCCCTTGCTTTGCCAATATGTATCACATCCAAAGATTCAACCAAGTCATAGGATCAGAGGGAGTTAGGAGGGCTGGCCAGTTAGCTCAGTGGACTAAAGTGCCTGCTTAGGCAGAGCACAGAAGCCAGCATGCCATGCCAGGCAGTGATTGAGACTGCATGTTGTTGTCTGTACCTGTAATCCCAGCACTTGAAAGGCTGTAAACGTAGGATCACTACAAGTCTGATCTACATAGTGAGACCCTATACACCCTGTAGACAGGGTTCTTGCTCTCCGCTCAAAGAAAAAAAAAAATAGATGTGCCAATTTTTTTTATTTTACTAAATATTTAGTAAAATATTTTACTAAATACGAAAATAAGTGAGTAAGGAAGTGCTCTCAAAGTCTGCACCTGAATACAGATGGGAAACACCATGCATATATAACTCAAGTCTTCACTTTGGAAGGTGACAATTTTTGTTATCCTCTGAAAAATACAAGAAACAGAAACTTACACCTGCAATACAGTTGTTCCTAAATTTAATCAAGTCACTGGCCTTCTTTTTATTAGATCCAAAGTGAAAAATCTAGTTTCCCAAAATTCCCACCAATACTGAACTGGTTCAGTACCTAAAATGGGGACTTACTCATAATGAAATATTCAACAAAAGTTAAACCATAGAAATTTTTATTTTTTAATTTATTATATTTGTTTCTTTAACTTTGTGTAATTCTGAAGATTGAACCAAGGCCTTATACATGCTAAGCAAGCCCTCTGCCACCTAGTTCTGTCTCTCTAGTCCTAGCACTATAGAAAATTGATAAAAGCCTCTCTGAGCCCATACTTCCTTTAAAAACTGGGATATTTCAGAAATGAGGGAAACACTGATGACAAAATGAAGTTGCTACTCAACACTACGAGAAAACGTCTCATGGAAAAGATTAAAGTTAGTTACTACAGAGGGAAGGTACTATTATTTCTGTTTTATAATGTACAAAAGTCAAGAGAGGTTAAGCTATGTGAAAGATTATACAGACAGGTCGAAGGAGAGGGGTTCAAGTCCCTATGTACCAGGCAGTGAGCAGGCCAGGGCTTCTGTCTGCTCTCTCCACCGCTCTATAGCACGGTTCTCAGTGGATGGGCTGCATCCCTATTCTTACCATCACGAGGGCTGAATATTTCCACTGAGCACTGAGGCCACCCTTCTGTGACTTACCCTTTCAGCCCAAAACTCCCTGGTTCTCTTTCAATGTGGATAAAATTGAGGAGAAATCTTTGGGGAAAATAAGTGATTCATTTAGCAAGGATGTGTCCTGTAATAGGAATATATGTTTCCAGGCATTTGTGTCTACTCTTTTGTTCCTTCGCCCAAGTCGTACTCTTTGCCAGTATATTGTATTCCTTCTCAAATCTTTCTTCCTGGAAAAACTCCATTCATTTTAAATTCCTCCTCAATCATCTTTCTTTTCTTGGCTCACTCAAGAAACTCAATGCTGACTTCTCTACCATGTATCACTGGCTATGCTTCTCTATGGCAACCTTGTCTGCACACATGTGTGCTGTGACAGCCACCAGGAAACATGTTAATCTCATGTTTCTCGCTGTTGGTGAGGTCTTGCCCAGACTGAGAAGGGTCCATCATGGGTAAGTCAGTGCAAGTTAGAGAGTTCACTAACACTACTCACTTTCTTGACTGAGAGATACAAAAGCTGACTCCAAAGTGATATCCAATTAAATCCCTCATTGCTTAGAAACACACCAAAACTAGAGTCATGAGAAAAAAAATCAGGACTCTTGGATAAGAATAAAATTTAAAAGAAATAGTCACTGGCACTGTCATTCTCAATGTCAAGCAGAAGAAAGAATAAACATAAGTTCATCTATGTAACTACCAAGATGCTATAATCACCTCATTTTAGTTCAAAACACAGAAGTCAACTTCTAACAATAGGTCAGGGGATAATGTGATCTGTACCAAACACAGAACAATTCCCTAGCTGTACAAAAAATGTAATTCTTTTATCTCTCACACAGAGATATGGAATTTATTACTCTGAAATTTGGTCCTTTCCACATCAGAATGATGCAGTTCTACGTAATCTCCATAGAATATACCCTTATAAGCATCAACTTTGTATATGCAGAGATGTAATAACTGCCGATCATTCCAATATTTTTTGGAGACTGTCATTTCTGGGAGATTATAGAAAGAAATAACAGAATAATAAAATTGTGGACCTAGAAGATTCTTAGATTCTTGTGCTAGTCTTCATTTTATTCATGGGAAAATATCGTCCAAGAATATTGGATGTTCTTTGTCTTTCTTTGGTATCAGGATGTGTGTGTTAAGTTTAGCTTCACACAATTCTAGGGTCTGAGCACTACTTTTCCTGTCACTATGGCCATATAGTAGGAGCAAAAAATGCAGCGTGTCATTTCAAGATTCTGAGATGCAGGAGGCAGCATTCAGCATGACATTGCCTATCCAATCTAAGGGAAGTGAGAACATCAAACAAAAGGAAAACACTGTTAGTTCTGAGAAGCATGGTTTATGAGTCAGGGGTAATGTCAGATTCCAGCTTCCTTACTTATGATGTAGTGTGTTAGAATATATAGTTACATAATATATATGCTATATAATATTTATATTATAAAACATGTATAATATTCTTATACTGAAGTTCCTAAAGGTCTGATAAAATTATGGCAGGGCCTCGAGCCCAGGGATGACTCACAGTCTCAGGAACAGAAAGCACAAAGGTGTACAGCACAAACCTTGCCCAGCAAAAGCATCTGGATATTGAATGTAAGGGGACGAGCACTGGTGCAAGTCCCCTACGTGTTCACTCATATTTTGCCTTTAGCATTTCCACTCATCACATCTCTGGGGGCATCTGATGGTCCTAAGAAGGCTACTTTATTTGTCCGGATGTATGATTGACAGCATGCATGTATCTGTGTGTGTTTATGTGTACGTGTGTGTGTGTATATGTGTGTGTGTGTGTTCCCATACATGCCCAAATACTTAGAAATACTTTCTTGACATGAAAAATAATACCACATACTTTTCTCCTTGTACTCACTGCCTTTTCTTGAAATGATCCAGGTTTTAATCTAGATCTAATGTTCAATGTTGGACTCCTGTTAAACTTAGGGTCATGGTTGCATCTGGTAAGAGTGGTCCAAACCAAGATATCACGTTATGTGCTGAAGTCATAGAAAATATTGAAAGATGAAGTCAAAGTACTACCCTTGTCCATAACTTCAATCAACCTTTTTCTCCAAAGAACATACGCAATTTACAGTGCAAGTGGCATAGCACTGAAAATTTCTAAATTCAATAACTTAAATGTGAGGGTCAAAGCTGGCTAACAGAATCCAGAAACCAAGATTATAATCTACCTCCAAATGGGTCTAATTCTATATATTTTATTCTCATTATTATTTCCCTTATATAAGGTTCACCTGTGCATGAGAATCCCAGGTTTGTGTTGAGAGGTGCCTTGATTTCACTGCTTCTTTTATGTATTAGTCCAGCAGGAATAAGTCCATGAGGGTGCTGCACCCACAAGGGTTCAGGAGAAACTCCAGTACCAGGACAGCTATTGACTACTTTGTACAGAAGATTAACCTTGAGAATGAATCTTGACCAATATGAATTTTCTCATTCCTTTTGCTCCCTTTACCAGCACAGCCATCACCATTCCCTCATTAAGTGTCTGTTTACTCTGTGTTTCTCTGAATGCCCTTTCCAGAAGTTATGGAAGCTATTTTGGTAGTTTCATGTACACAGAAAGTATTTTGTTTAGGCTCCACCTTGACTTCAGAGTGTCTGGGCTCTATTTAAGTTGATTGAATTTGAGAGAAAAAAAACCAGACAGGAAGTCAGACAAACATAAAAAGAGTGTTATAGAAGCTGGTTTAAGTCTACCATTTTTCCTGAGCATGCCTCTCTTTTTCCTCTCCTGTCCCTATAGGTAGAACCCAGTATTAACCCTAAGAATTATTCTGGAAGTAGAATTAGACAAAATTCTATGAATGAAGGAAATGAAGCTGAAACTATAGAAAATCATCACGATATCAAAGTTTCATCCATTATTGCAACCTTAAATCAGAGAGCCCTTGGGAAAGATCTCTGTCTACCACAAATTATAATATGGCCATAAAACCTTTTCTATAATAAGTAATTTTCCATAAAAACAATGTTTCTTAGTCTTTGGGGACATAGCTGAAACATTACTTAGATTGCATGTCCAATTGAAATTATACAAGCATTTTGCATTTGTCATCTTGCATAGTTTGATTTTTCATTAGCAAAGGAAAGCGAACTTATTCCCAGGGCAATTTTTTAGTTTGTTCTCTAAAAATCAAAGTTTTATTTATGAACTATCCACATGACTATTAAGAGATCATAAAGAAGGAGACAATCATCCTTCACTTTTCCAGGAAAAGAGACAGAGTTCACACACCGGAACTGAAAATTAAGATCAATATTGGGAGCTTTATAACAAGTATACATTGAAGTTGATTTCCTGTAGTGACAGGCAGCAGAAGAGATGGGCCTATACTACATGGCCCTGTGCTACATACAATCTAGAGACCTTTCAACAGAACTCATTCTCATGGTGACCTGACCAAACACAAGGTTATGCATTACACAGCCTATTCAAAAATCTTTAAAAGTCTAACCCATGAATAAACATAAAAATAAAGATTCAGGTCTCTGAAGGAAAAGAAGACTATTTGGGAAAAAAATATAAAGCCTTATCTAGTCAATGAGCAATGACGGGTTTCTCTAGAGAAACAATCTACTGTGACTGTGTGGCCTTTTATCATTCAACCTGGACTCTAATATTATGAAGACTTCATGTCTTCCTATTTTGGTATTTTTCAGAGGTTCCCTTTTTTTTTACTGAATTTAAAGTCAGGGCATCAAAGAGGTCATTGAGTGAGGAAGTGTTCCAAGTATCACTGGCCTGCAGAAACAAGAATGTAACATGCCTTTGTGGCTGACAGAGTGGAGTGAATCAAGCATCAGAAGCTGCAGCTAAATTTACAGTAAAGAGAGAGCTAAATCAGGGTGAGTGGTGAAAGGTATGTTAAGGAATTTGAACTTTAAGAACAGAGAGAAGCCATTAAAAGTTCGTTTTAATATTCGTGTGGAAAACAGGCCACAGGGCATTAAGGGCGATGCTGGGGTAGAGGGTGAGCTAGGAGACCAGGGAGTCTTCCAGGGAAGAGTGCTGATACCTTGATGGAGATAGTTGTAACAGACAGAAAGAGAAGGCAATACATTTGTGGTTCAGGGAAGTAGAGCCGAATGTATGGTCATGGACAGGATATGGTGGGGGGTAAGGACAGAGGTTAGGGTGACCCTTAGGGCTTTTCTTTGAGTAATATCTAAGCCATAATGCTAGGCCACAAAAGACTTACAGGAGGAAATCAAGCTCTAGAGACATAGGGTCAAGATATCAAACCCACCCACAAATAAATAGATAGAAGTCAAAGCCATGACAATGGAAACAATTTCCTTGCAATAGAACAAACACATATCTTAGTCTGACCAGAAGATTTCTAGTTTTCATATACTGTCCCAACTTTCGTCCAGTTTAGCATTTGTCTCAAATGTTTTCTATTTTAGAAAGCTGTTGTTTTAATTGATACACTGGAGTACGCTGAGATGCACTTGACAGACTTCTATTTTAACTTATTTCATGGTCTGTCTCATTAGTTACTGAAAAGACAGAAGTCTCACTTTACCACATGGTAAAATGTGATATCTAATGATAATTTCCCTTTTATTCCTAGTGGCTTCCATATGCAGCATAGTTAATGCTTCCTTTCTAGGGCTTCATGGAGGTTTGCCTGGTGATGAAACAAAATGCAGTAAGATTTAGTAGTCAGATATAGCTGATTTCTTTTGATATAGCAGAAGTGCTACAGAAGGATTGTTCAGTGCTACCCTCCAAGGCCGGGCCATATGCCAATCAGTAGTAGCTTAGAAAATGGTTTTTCTTAATGTTTAAGATTATATTTATTATTGTTATTAGCTGTATATGTTTAGTACTGAGGATCCAACACAGCATCTCGTGTGTGCTGGCCAATTAGTCTACACTGAGAGGCATTTCCAACCCTATATTATTTTAAAATAATAAATACACTGTATGAGTGATTCTTTTAATAATTTTCTTGACAAAAGGAAGAACTAGGGAAATTACAACTAAATCCATCTATGGCAGACAACAAGATCAAGAAACGAGGGCCCGGGAGATGGCTTGGTAGAATAAGCACTTCCCTGGCAAGCCCAAGGGCCTGAGTTCATTCCCTGGTCCTCCCCCACAAAAAAAAAAAAAAAAAAAAAAAAGATCAAAAAAAGTAAGTAACTGCACTTCCAAGAGAAATGCTTTTTTTGGCTTTTATTTAACTTTCTTAATATCTATGGGTTTCATGTTGGCATCTTGGTGTATACATATAAGATACTTTTATTATTTTTACCCTCATTACTCTCTTCTGTTTCTGTTTCCTCTCCTTCTGATTACCCTCCTCTTCTCTAGCAGTTTTCCTTCTACTTTTATTTCCTCTTTCTCTCTCTTTTTCCCCTAACTTTTTCACATGAGAAAAATATTTGATCTTCGATCTTCTGTGTCTAGCCTATTTTGCTTAACATGAGAGACTTTAGTTCCATTCTTTTTCCTGGAGATAGTACAATTTTGCTGTCCTTTATGTCTACAAAAATGTACCCACTGTGTTTAGGTACTGTAATTTCCTTGTCCATTTATGTGTTAATGGGCACATAAGTTGTTTCATAGCTCAGCTATTATGTACGGTACTGCAACACACACAGCTAGGCAGGTGTCCCTAAAGCACGCTATCTTTAATTCTCGTGAACTGACATGGCTCTTGATGCTCCTGGAGGAAAATGGCAAGAGGATTGAGACAAGGGACAAAGGCTGATGTCAAGTGGAGCCCTGTCTCCAGATGGTAGGAAAAGAACCGCAGAGTGTGCATATACTCGGGAGGCTGGCATCAATTTCGAGATGTGGGGAAGAAGGAAGTCTTTATTGATTTTTGTATTTTTTGATAGCTATTCCAACTGAAGTGAGATGAAAGCTTGAGATACCTTTCAGTTACATCTCTCTAATGTCTGAAACTACATTTCTAAATATGCTTATTAACCATTTGTACTACTTTTGAGAAGTAACTATTCATTTGACCTCTTATTGATTGGATTATTTGATTTCTTAGTGCAAAGATTTTTGAGTTCTATCTAGATCATATGTATTAATTTATTGTCAGAATAGTAGCTGGTAAAGATTTCCTTACTATAGTGAAGATTTATAGTAAATATTTCCTCAACATGATATAAGCTACATATGGCAAATGCACAGCTAACATCATGTTGAATGGGAAAAACTGAAAGCATTTCCTTTGAAATCAGGAACAAGACAAGAATGCCCACTCTGACCTTTCCTATTCAGTGTAATTTTCTGTTCAGTGTAATTCAGGAAAGGATAAAAGGGAAACAAGTAGGGCAGAAATATTTCAAATTATTGCTGTTCACAAGATCCTTTATTTAAAAGAACCTGAAAACTCCATCAGTAGGATTTAGATATGATTATCAAATTCAGCAAAGTGGCAAGATACAAGAACAATAGTAAAAAGAAAAAGATCAATAGTTTTCTTCTACATCAATAATGAAGCCACTGAAAAAGAAATAAGGAAAACAATAAAGCACCTAGGAATAAACTTAACCGAGAAGATTAAAGACCTCTACAGTGAAAATTACAAAATGTTGAACAAATAAATTTTAAAAGACTTTAGAAAACAAAAGACCTCCTTTGTTCATGGATTGGCAGAAGTAACTCTTTTAAAATGCCCATAATTCCCAAAACAATCTATAGATTACATGGACTCTCCTCCAAAATACCAATGACATTCTTCACTGAGCTAGAAAAGAAATATTAAATTCATATGGAAATAGGAAGAGCCTGAGTAATCAGAGCCATCCTAAGTGGGGGAGGGGAATAAAGCTGGAGGCATCACAATACCCATCAAAATATGCTACAGAGTCATAGCAACAAAACCAGCATGGCACTACCACGAAAAGAGATGGAGATGAAAGCAATAGAAGGCACAGAAACAAAGCCACACAACTATGTCATCTGATTTTTGATAAAGGTGCCAAAACATATGAGGAAAAAAGAGAACATTTTCAACAAATTGTGCTGGGAAAAATGGGTATACATGTGCAAAAGATAGATACTAGATTCCTATCTTTCTGCCCTGCATGAAAATCAAGTTAACATATATCAAAGATCTAAAACATAAGGTCTGAAACTTTGAAACTGCTAGAAATCAACATAGGGAGAACAGGTGACATCACAGTCACAGGCAGAGACTTCCTCAGTAGGACTTCAGTGACACAAGAAAGAATAGCATGCGTCAACAAATGGGCCTACAGCGAATTAAAATGCTTGTGCACAGAGAAGAACGTGACACAGGAAAGAAATAATTGGCCCGGTGGGAAACAGTCTGTGACGAGGCTTTGAGGAAAAATCCCACCAAGGCTTTGGAAACACTCAAATCCACCAAGCACAAGTTTGTTTTGCCAGTGCAAATTGGAGATGTCTGCAATAAGTATATAGAGAGTAAACAATCTTGACGTAACTTAGAGTAGATTGAACGTGTGCTCAAGTGCCTTTGGCTGTATAAAATATAGTGCAGTCTACTGTACAGTTCATTATTGTACATTGTATTTTAAATCTATAATATAGTCAACTATTTTAAACAATGTTTAAATTTTTAAAGAAGTTCTTTCAACTGAAATCAACTAAATATAAGAGTACATACTTAATAAAATGTAAATAGTTATACCCACTTCTCCAGAAAATTAGTTATAATGTGTAACTTACATAAACTATTTGCCAATATTTTTATCCAGTGACACCCAGAGGCTACAATGATACATTGACCACATAAAAATTATATATACATATAAGTTTATGTAAGTTTGCATTTGTTTTTCATTGTATTATTCTCAAAGATGGTGATCGTCATGCACAGCAGCAACAAGGCACCCTCTCGGTTTTATTCATATGTAGTCACTCAGTGTTTATCTGAACACCTACTACATTATAACTGCAGCACTGCTGGGATACCTGAACCATTCTGTTTCTCCCATTTCCTCCCTTCTGATGGTGGTTTATAAACTCTCTTTGATACCCACTTGCATTTCCTGATTGAAATCTCAGGCTCCCCATCCAGCTGACTTTGCTGCTTCACAACTCTAGAAGAAACAAAAAAGCATGTAATTGTGTCATGTTAAGAACTGAGAAGTTTAGAGGCTTAACTAAGTGACTCAGCAGGGGACAAGAATCTTCACCTAGCCGGGCGTGGTGGCGCATGCCTGTAATCCCAGCACTCAGGAGGCTGAGGCAGGAGGATTGTTGTGAGTTCAAGACCAGCCTGAGCTACAAAGTGAGCTTAAGGCCAGCCTGAACCGCATAATGAGACCCTGTCTCAAAAAAGACAAAAAAAAAAAAAAAAAAGGAATCTTCACCTGGTAAACAGCCTGAGCCTGTGGAAGAGGTGGGCGCTGAGATGCTGCCGGAGGGTGGCCACGTACAATATACTGGAGGAAAAGAGGCTTGCTCTCCCTGACCCCCAGCTTTTGCTTTTGCTCCTTTCTGGTCCTCTGAACTATTGCTTCTTATCAGGACACCCTGCCTTGGGGCCAGCTGATTATGGACCGAAACCTCTGCAATCTGTAAGCTAAATAAACCTTTCCTTCCTTGTTTTGGGCATTGGGTATTTCTTCTTGGCAACTAGAGAAAAGTAACTAAGACCAAGCACCTACTTATTAAGAAGGTTATACCCCATAAGTCCCAAAAGAAGTCTTTTGGGTTCCCTTAAATGACACAAGTGTCAGCTGTTTCATTATTTTCTTTTGTTCTGTGTTTAGGACAGGGTGTGCAGGGTGTACAGGGTCTCACTGTATTGATCAGCCTCCTAGTGATCTTCCTGTTTACAGCCTCCCAAGAGCTGGGATAACAGGCACACACCACCACACCCAGTCTCAATTGCCATCTCAGCTCGCCCCAGGGTCAGGGCCAGCCTGAGATGGCAATTGAGACTGGGTGTGAGGAATATGTATCTTAAAATAGAAAATTTTAATACATTATGAAATTCCACATGAGAGATATTAAAATTTTTAAAGAGTTTTCTGTGCTAATTTTTCAACTAAAGAAAAATAAAAGCATTTCTTCTTCAGTCTCTTTTCATTTCATATTCTACCAACTAGGGAGGAAATGGCATTTGTGTAGCGGCCAGGACATCTCTTGCTCTAGTAACTGTGTCCACAGGGCTCTCTAGCTGAATTTTCAGCCCCTCTGTCATCAGTCTGGCTACAGTTAACATGTATTTTGGCCCATTCAACTGGCTTCAGCTCAGTTCCTGCTTATACATATGCAGAGGACCGAATTCAATATCAGAGTACACAGTTTATGAGCACTTATGTTTGTACACCACCCACGTACAATTAAACCTGCAAAGAAACCATGGACATTCTCTGCTGCAGAGTGAAAATCCCTTTCCTTGCCACACCTCACTTTTTCCGGATTACCTTTTCCAAGGCTTGAGTGCTCAGTCTAAAGCCAGGGAATGAGAAGCCATGCTTCAGAGCCTGAAACATTCCTTTGATTTCAGCTCTACCATGAGCAAAATTTTTCCATTCTGGGTCTTTCCACCCCATGTCACAGAGCGTCTTCATGAAAACAAAACTACAAAAAGCTGCAAAACTCTTGTTATATACAGCCAGCCAACAAGGAGAAGGCGCCACTGTGGGTGTCAGTATGAACATTTTAAAATTTGAAATCAAGCTGGGGGAAAGAAATGTGTAAGTGGGAACTGCCTCAGACCTACCTGGAATAAATGACTTTGCTTTCCAACCCCTAGCTTGTTGTTCTGGATTTCTTCCAATTTCCATTTTACAATATTGGTCAGTTGATGCAGAACCTGTCTACTAGTGGGTCTTCCAGGCAAGTGATGCAGCAGAACTGTAGACCAGGGATGACCATTGGCCTCAGACCAATCATAAGGGAGGGAGAAGAGAGAGAGCTGAGCTAAGGTTAAAAGAAACTGGACCAGGTAAAAGGGTAAAGGAACCAGGTGACAAAGCAAAGGGAAGCCAGAAAGAGTCTTACAGGAAAGGAATCTTGTTAAAAAGAAGCTGGCATTTGTTGAGAAATTACTGAAGCGTGGGAGGATCTTCCAAGAGAATTTTTCTAACAAAGATATTACAGCAGGAAAACAAGAGGCATGGGCTTTTAAAGCTGTTCTAGATCAACTTCTGGAGAAGTACAATTGAACCAGTATGCTGAATATTTCAGGCATTTGATCTAAGAGAAATTTAGCAAAATACTGGTGGGTATTTACAAGCTCTGTGCTAGATCAGGGAAGAGACAGCCCAGAGTGGTAAAGAGCACTCACACTTTAGAAGGAAACCACATTGAGCTAACTGTAAAGCTATGTGACTATGATTTACATATGTTTTTAACCCTTCCAATCTTAACCTTCATTCATTTAATAATTATTCATTGAGTTTCTACCACATTTTTTCACAATATCACAGAGCACTGACCAAATGTAGCCCAAGCCTCCAAGGATTTATTCAAGAAAAATCACATGCTCCACCTTAACAGAATCTTTATTTTGATTAGTTCCATATTTTCAGATCATGCAACAGTGTCCAGAACACAGTTTTTGATAAGTTTTTGCTGGTTGAATGTGAGCATGCTTATTCTCTTGTACAACTAGAAGTCTAGAGAACTTGGCTCTGCTCACTTTAATAAATGCACTATGAACAGTGCATCTAGTTGGTATGTGGGCAGAGTAAAGATAGACATGTTCAAAGCTAAAAGAGAAGGAAATTTATATTTACTCATAGAGTGGTTGTTGTGGAAGTAACCATAACTGCCCCCAATAAAGAAAATATCTTTGGGTCTGTCCTGCTCCTTACCTACAAGCAGAGATCAAGGGATCTATGAGTTTGTGGGGTGATGGGGGATGCCTTTCTATCCTAAGTGAAAGAGCACAGTCTTGAGTGTCTTTCTGGTCAGAGCCTGCCACAAAAGGGTGCTGTGATCAAGTGGTGACTGAAGACAGTATCAAGAAGCTACTTTTTAAAAGAGGATAAAATGGGCCAACCCAATAGCTCAGTGGACTAAAGCACCTATTTAGGTGCAGTGCAGTGGCCGGGGTTCGGTTCACTGCCTGCTGGGCACTGAGACAGCGATTGAGACTGGGCATGGTGGTGCATGCCTATAACCCCAGCGGTTGGGAGACTGAAAAGAGGGGGATCACTATGCGTCTGATCTACACAGAGAGACTCTGTAGACCCTGTACGAAATACATTTGTTTTAGAAAGAGGATAAAATTAAGGGAAACCGTCGGAGCTTGGTGAGAGTAGACTCTGACTTAAAGACTGAAGGTGTGAAGAGGTGATCGTGGTTATTAAGACCCAAAGAACGTGAGCTGCAGGACAGGAGTCAGGACCCTGGGAAAAGGAACGCAGCCAGTGCTCCATAGGCCCCTGGCAAGCAAGAGCCAGGGGATGCACAAGCTGTGCTCTCTCTTTTCCTGAATTTTGATTTGCCATTACAAATGGGACTCTGGTGAGAACAGGTCACAGGGCTCTCTGCAGGGCCGGTAGCACGGTTGCTATTTTTGCCCCTCACATTTACTTTTCCCCTTTGTCTGGCTGAAAACCATGTTTCCCTAACATGGAAACACACACAGCCTCAAGGGGCAGCCTGACTGAGGCACTGCCAGTCGGGGCCCTCACCTACCCATGCCGCCTGCAGGCGCTGTCGGTGTCCGTGGAGTGGGCAAACACAAGAAGAAGGAAAATGGGAGCTCCTCTAGATCCAGATTTTATGTCTTGTCACTGGGCCAAATTAATAGCCACATCTTCTTTCTTCTACTCCTATTTTTGTCCTCTGCAAGCTGGATAAACCGTCACCCGGCCTTGTGATACATACTTTCTTACACAAAGTTAGAATCTATGGTTGACTTTTATTTATTGGGATGCTGCGGTTTTTCCTCTGAGCCCTGTGATAGATAAAGATGAAGAAGAAAACTAGGGAGTTCTCTGAGCTGCTGACATGGTCCTGACTGTCTTTCCCATGGGTAGCAGCAATCCATGTTCTCCTTCATATGCAAATTCAGTTGTGCATGTTGACACAATACCCACATCTGTGCTTTTGGAAGAGCCAGTTAATCTCTATTTCCAATTTAATGGAGCTGAGGTTCATCTCAGAGCAATCTCATATTGAATTGCACTAGAAGATCCAAAACCACAGTTCCAAAGTGGTCCAGACAGGAAGCAAACATTCTTGAAGGGAGTCATTATATAAAATTATAAAGACTTTCTCCACCTCCATATTTTGATTCTCAGTTCCATGAACTCAAGCTGCTAGAGAGACAGCACCATAATTCACCTTCGCTTTGGGCACATACCCTAACCTCAGTGTTCATGGTATTCCTGCAATTGCAACTGAACTTGATTACATGTGAATGATGGGTTAGTGAAATTAGTGAAAGGACTGTCATTCTTTAGTGCGTATTTGGTAAGTTGATATGAGTAACAGGAAGTTTAAGAATTATGGTGTGGGAAGAAGACTTGAGGGTAGGAAAGAAAATACCTGTTTAGAGCACCCTTCCTTTAAGGGGACATGCTTGCTTCCTCCAGGCTGGAAAGGATACAACAAAGTAGGAGCAGATGGCTCTGCTAGAGAGTAAACTGCATCAAATCTCAGCACTGGGTGCTTCTCTTGACAGACTGGGTGTTGAACATGGACAGTAACCAGATCAGTCTTGATATGGCAAGATGCATGGATAAGCCTCCAGCTCTGCTACCATGGCGATTTCTTTTATTTTTAAAGGATACAAAATAATGATATTGAAAACAGTGCAGACACTGGAAACTTAGTTCTCTTTTCCATCTTGTGAGATGGCAGGTGAGAAAACTGAGAATCCAGACACTAAAAAGAAGAAACCTGAAGCCAAGAAGGCTTCTGCCAGTGGTACTGGTAAAAGGGGTAAGATGAAAAAGGCAAAAAAATCCAAGAAGGGGCAGCCCCACTGAAGCCAAAATCCTGTTCTGAGTAGAGGAATTGGTAGATACTCCTGATCTGTTACGTATTCCAGAAAGGCTTTGTACAAGGGAAAGTAACAGCTGTTAAATCAAAGGTTGAGAAGAAAAAGAAAGAGAAAGTTCTTGCTACCATCACAAAACCAGTCACTGGTTACAAGAATGGTGGTACAAGGTGGTTAAGCTTAAAAAATTGCCTAGATACTACCCTACTGAAGATGTGCCCCAAAAGTTCTTGAGCCATGGCAAGAAACCCTTCAGTCAGTGTGTGAGGAAACTCCAAGCTAGCATCCCTCCTAGTTACACGTTGATCATCCTTATTGGGCATCACAAAGGCAAGAGAGTGGTCTTCCTGAAGCAGTTGACCAGTGGCTTACTGGGCCTCTTAGCCTTAATCATGTTCCCCTTTAAAGAACACACCAGAAATTTGTCATTGCTTCCTCCACAAAAATTGGTATCAGCAAAGTGAAAATCCCCAAACACCCTCATTGAAGCTTACTTCAAGAAGAAGCAGCTTTGGAAACCCAGACACCAGGAGGGCGAGATCTTTGGCACCGAGAAAGAGATACCAGACTTTAGAGAAGCTCAAGATGGTTCAGAAAGCAGTGAACTCACAGATTTTAGCAAAAATTAAAGTTGTTCCTCAGCTCCAGGGCTACCTGCAATCTGTTTTTGCTCTGACAAATGGAATTTATCCTCATAAATTAGTGTTCTAAATTCCTCACTGAGAACGTAATTAAATTACTGATACATTCTTAAAAAGGTACAAAATTTCACCAAAGTAATAGGAATTCAACAATGGTTACCATATTACAGATGCAGTCTTCAAATTCAGGTTATCAGATATAAACATGCAAGATTTGTTTAAAAAAACAAAGCAATAACAAAAATATTGTAAGAAATTCAAAGGAAGGGCTGGTGAAATAGCTCAGTGGACTAAGTACTGCTGAGGCAACCACAAAAACTGGGGTTCAATTCCCAGCATCGCATTCCGCACTGGCCCTCCCCCCGGGCATGCTGAGCTGGCCGCTGAGACCAGGTGTGGTGTTACATGCCTGTAATCTCAGCCCTGGGGAATCTGAAAACAGGAGGATCACCATAAGTCCAAGTTGCATAGGAAGACATGAACTAAGTGCATGAAAAAGAAAAGAAATAGAAAGGAAGAAGAATAAAATAAGAATACAAAGAAAAAAATTAGGCATTAACTGCTCTTCTCAAGAGACCAGCAGAAATTAACAGTACAATTATCCAAACTATTCTTCATATATACTTAAATATATTTCCTCTCCTTTCATTTGTCCTTTTCCTCCTCTCAATTTTTCCTTCCCAGTCTATGGCCATACCACCCAAATGTGCCCGATCTCATCAATTTTTCCTTCCCATTCAACAAATTCCATATAAGGAGCTCATTGAATCAGTACTAGTCTGGCTAAGAAACTGATTGACAGCCATGGGATAATTTCATCTCCTCTGCTTTATTTTCAAGAGCCTCTCACAATGAACTGCTTAGATGTTCATATGGTAAAAGACTCTTCTGTGCTCATTATAAGAAATCCTTCCTCACACACTAATTTGCATGTCATATTCTTTTAGAGCCCTTGACAGACTGCTTATGGTTTTAGCTGATGTCTATGTAGATTCAAACACGAACCCTTCCTCAGGTAGCCTAAATAAACAACCAAATTTTTCTAACAAATAATATCCCTTCATGTGGTCTTTGAAGGCCACTCTAGCTGTGACTGGTCCTGGGGCTAGCCACTTCTGTCTTTCACCTGGATACCATAAGACTGAGCAGAAATCAGGCCCAGGGTGCTTCTTCCCAGTCAAATGATTGTAAGAATCCCCACACAAGGCTACAGAACTAGAGGAGGCAGCATACCAACTGCAGATGCTGGAGGAATGCACTGCTTCCTTTTGCTAGGCCCATTCTTGCTTGATAGAAAACTGTTGCACAATCCAAGTTCTATGAATGATGGGTGTGGCAACAGCCAGTTAATTATCTCCATGTCGGGTTAGATAATCTTGATTTTCTCTCAGTCTGTGTAACAGATAAAAGGCTCTGCCATTTGGAACCTGTGGATATGATCTCATTTGGAAAAAGTATTTTTTCTGTTATACATACATCTGTATGAGTAATTTCATTAATTTTGAATGAACATTAACTTTACTAGGATCTTCTGACAAGATTTTTTTAAACTCTAAAACTAGTTTCTCTTTAGTGAAGTCACCCTTGGAGTTGGCCTATCTCTCACCATGTCTGTCATCTAGACTCCGAAGCTCATCTTCCTCTTCTTTTTGGTCCAGATGCTCAGATTTTAAGCTTCAAGTTAAGGAAAGGTCATTTACCCACAGTTCGGTTCTCTGAAAAACTTCCACACACCCCCTGAAAGTTATAGTCCATGAGTGAAGCACTCCCAAGCTCTAACTTCAGGGCCAACTGAAAATCCCCAGGAACAGTTGCATGGGTCGATGTTATGATCACAAGCCTGAAGATGCACAGTCCTGAAATTGCAGTCTCTGTGCACACGTGTAATTTTTAAAAGCAGAAGACAGTGTGAAGAAAACTGAGGTTTGATGATCAAAATATCAGCGCAATGAAAACAAAAATGAATAATGAGCACTAGAATTCAAATTACTAGATGTTTTAAAGTGAGGATGCTAGTTTTCATTTCCATTTTGAACACCACATTACACAAAAGAACTATTTTTAAAAAATAAAAAAAAAGTGCATGACTTTTTTATGTATTTGGTACAAGGTCTACAAGGTGCTCAGGGGCTTGCTGTGTAGATTGGACTCCTAGTGATCCTCCTGTTTTCAGCCTCCTAAGTGCTGGGATTACATGTGTGTGCCACCACACCCAGTCTCAATCACCATCTTAAGTTGCCCCCAGGAAGTGGGGGACATAGGCATGGCAGGCCAGGGATCGAACCCCAGCTGCTGCACTCTGCCTAAGCAGGTTCTTTCATCCACTCAGCTATCTACCTGGGCCTAAAAATAAAAAAGTTTTGAGGTAAAAGAAAAATAATATCTAAACCATTGAATGATCATTTGTTCCTGATAAACCTCAATCATGTCTTCTCTCTCCATTCCCAATTCTTTTGGAGTACGATTATCAGTAATTTTCTGACCTTCAAAGGGAAACCTGAGTGAATTCACTGGAATGCTCTGTCTTTGACAGTATGATTCTTTGAGTTTCTTGAGATGTGTTTTCATTTTCACTTTAAAGTGAATCTCACTGGTGTCCAATGACTTTGAGTTTAATGTATTCACCTTCCTTCTCATCCTCCAAGTCTTCAGTTGATGGTTTTGCCTTCTGATCAGACATGGTGATGGTGACTTCTCCTGGATCTTCACCGAGCAGTGGCCTCAGAGTGGTAAAAACTTCACTTGCTCTGTCATTTACAATCCCATCCACCTACTCCACAGCACAACTTGAAGAAGTATTTTTTGAAAACATCATCGAGTTAAGGATTCTAAGGCATGATCACCGGATTAATAATCCAAAAATACTTGTGTTCATTAGGAACATAAGAAACAATACTCAGAGGAGCTAAGAGAAGAAGGCCATATGCAGATGGAGCACAAGCTGGGATTATATCATCAGAAATCAGAGAGGAGCTAGAACAATAGAGCTCAAAGAGGCAAGAGAGACTTCTATGGAGTCTTCAGAGAGAGTGTGGCCCTACTGACTTCTTATTTCTGATTTCTAGACTTCACAAAAATGAGACAACATGACCCTCTCTTATTATAGCCACAGAAAACTAGCATGGCTAGGCATTTAGTTTTCACTAACCCCCAGTAGCAAGGCAAAACTAGTTTAAAGGAATAATAACTATTTGCAGACAAAAATCATGGTTGTACTTCAGAATACAAGAGCTCTGTACTATGATTCTCCTCCTAGGGGTGAGCAAAGATATCTGGGGGCAGAATTATTGTCCCAGATGTGGCTTGTGCCCCATGAGTTTCTTACTGTTAGTACATGTGTTTAACCTTTCATCTTATGTTCCCTAGGAGATGAGACATTTTTTAAAAACTTCCCTTGGCTAGGTATATTTGCCTTGAAACGAGGTAAAAGAGTTTTCAAGTGTTTCCAAAGGGATATTTGATTTTCTACCTGCACTGAGAGTTGAACATTCAAGCCTGACAGTTTGTTCTTTTCTCTGTTCATGCTATCTAGGACTTCATAATTACCAGGTCCATGGCACATTCTGTATTATCTAAGTTACTTGATAGAACAAGTGACTCATACTGATACTTCCCATGGGACAAACCCAATCAGTGGCTGAAGGAAAAGACAGACATCTGGTTGGTGAAGCCCAATACTGACTAGCACAGGGAGTCAGATGAATAGCTGGAGAGTGACATTCAGTAAATCAGTCCTCCCATGCACCATAGCCATTGATTAGCGTATGAGTGGGTGTAGTGGAGCTAGACAGTCCAGCCCTTAGTTCTGGATCTTTTCCTCTATGATTCCAAGAGGAGGCAAACTTCACGCTATCATCCAAGACTGAAGAAGTATCTCTGGATTAACCTTTTCTACTAAATAGCCTTCAGGGGCTTGGAGATTGTGTGTGGTTAGGAGTGAAACATATCTGAATCCAACTCTCAGCTCTGACGTTTACCACCTGTGTGATGCTGACCACTTTGAACATTAATTTCTCAGCTTGTGTAATTCGGAATAACAAGCACCCTAACAAAAATGTTGCAAGGAGTAAATGAAATAATGGAAAGTTCTTAAGAAGGGTTTTCACATATGATAAATACTCTTTAAACATTCCTTTTCCATTTTTGACCTCTTTCTTGTGATTCTGTACCTACCACTTACAGTATGTCTATAACTCATTTTATGAAAAAGTACTTTCTGAAATGCAGCTTAGGAAACAAAAACCTTTTGAAAACACTGTGATTTTAAGAAAGGCCCATATTTAGGACCTTTAAAGCCAAGCTCTTAAATACTGCTTGATGACCGTATTTTCAACAATGATAGGACTGCTGAATGAGGATGAAGAGAGAGAAGTATATGCCAAAAATGTAACCTCATGTCTATGCTTATAGCATAAGGAACAGAAAAAGCAGACTCTCACTTATTTATCTGGGTATTGAAATATTGCTTGTATTAGTTGGGGTTCTCTAGAGGAACAGAATCAATAGAAAATATATTTATAATTATGTGAGGGTTTCTATTAATTAGGCTTACAGGACCATGTGTGAGAGAACCCATCCACAATGACTATCTGCAGGATGAGAGATGGGAAAATCCAGCAACTGATTAATCAAGCAGATGTAGGTTGCAGAACAAGGGCATTTCAGGATGTAGGAGCAGTCCAAGGCCGACGGCGTGGAAATGCCATGGAGGGGTGTCCGTGCGAGTCTGTTGAAAGGATGAAGAAACTGCATCCCTCAAAACTGGCACACAAAGGTGATGGCAGTGAGCATCAGACTGCCCAGGAAAACTGGAGCTCTTCCAAGACCTGAAACACTGCCTTTCCCTCTCCCATTCCCTTTTCAGTCTGTCCAAGCTATAATCCTATTGGTTTGTACCACCCACATCTGAAGTGAGTCTTTCCTCCTCAGTTGGCTGGCCTCCACATCATTCATCCACAGACACACCCAGAGCTGTGCTTTACCAATCTGCTAGGCAGTGTAATCGATCCAAGTGGGCATACCCTGATAAATGGTCGCATTGCTTAAATATTTTCGAAGGCTTTCTAGTAAGCTTCTTATCTCTGTTTTGAAAGGGATGAGCAGGATGGGAGTTAGGGACATAATGAAGAAGCATATAATTTATAAATAGCTACAACTTGCAAAAGAAAGGTCTTCCATGAAAGTGAAAGAAGAAATTTAGTGAAGTTTTTAAAATGAAACTCCAAATTCTTACTCTAACGAATCAATGGATCTCCATTCTGACTGTAACAATCACTTTGCGTTAGCTTTCTGTTGCTGTGGCAAAACATGTGAGACATTTTTAAGGAGGGGGTTTGTTTCTTTCTTTTTTTCTCAAGGATTCAGAAGTTTTAGTTCATGCTGGCTGGCTCTGACTTTTCAACTGTAACAAGACAGAAACACCGTGGGCAGGGGGGCATGGTGAAGGAAAGCCCATCAAGAAGAAGTGGGAGAAGAGGCAGATGTCCCAGGAACATCACCAACTTGGAGCCAAGTATTCAACATGAAAGCCTGAAGGGGACATGCCAGATCCAACCTCTCATACCCCTGCAGCCATTACAAAAAGGACCAAAGGTGAAGGCTGGGCTCCACCCCAGGAGACTTCCTCAAGAGGCTCAGACACAGGCAAGTTTTACCAAGCATGATAACTCCTCACTAAGGCAAGAGAATCCAAAGTAGTCACACTTCTGTCACACATCATCCCAAGGGCAAAATGTCCAGCCGAGAGGTTTTTCAGACGTTCGTTCATGGCTGACACCTGCTCACAGCCTTGCCATCAGCGTAGAAGCCACAGCCAGCAATTTTCAGCTTCTCTCTGGCCTCCCAGCTGCCTCTCAGGCAGCCTTGTTGTCTTTTGCCTCCCTCTTAGCACTGCTGTCAGTCCAGAAACACTGGGGAAGCTGAAGTGAATTTTACTTGTTTATGCAGCAATAATCTCAGAGTTGGTGCCAAAAAAATGTTCTTGGCCTTTGACAAAGGAGATGCCTCAGTCCATTTTAAATAGGTCACAAACTAGCCCAGAAATAGCACCCCCATCAGGAGCCAACCTGCTGACCAAGCCTATACCAGAAGGGAGAAATGGAGTGACTTTAAATCCAAGGATGTTTTCAAGAGTTTTGTATCATTTATCTTAAAGGAATGCAAGACCTTGAATTTAATGATAGACAATAGATTAAATGGAGATTGATTTGTGTGACAGATATGTTCAATCTGGGGGAATTCTCGGTACCTGTACAATGATGAGACCCAGGAGTATGGAGAGGGATCAAGGGCTTATGACATTCTTTTTTAAAGAAAAAGTCTCATTATTGGGAGACTAATGCATTATCCACCTTTGACAACCTTGGATGAGATATTGAGGCCAGATCCTTGAGACCTTAGAAAGGAATCCAGAAGCCAACGAAAAGGAAAGTAAAGCTCATTTCAACATGTCAAAGAAGAGAAAAATAAAAGTCTTCCTAAAAATAGCACACGCTCAAACTTTAAAGCCTCATCAAGCCTATTATGAAAAGAAACAGAGTGACTGCAAGAAAATTAGATATTAATGAAGGGTGGTAAATCTAGCTACTATGGGAACAAACGAAAAGTATAAAGTTACTATTTTTACTGTGGGTTCTGCCCACATGTGGAATGCTGGCTATGTTCAGGGAGCTGTAGAAAACACAAGCTCCCTGCCATCATGAAATCTGCCTTCTGGATGAAGAGAACAGTTCAGTGTTAAATAGCCAAAGGATATATAAGTCTGACTGCCAAGATGAAATTAGGTAGGCATTTCATTAAAGACCGACTTGGATAGTAAGGTGAATCAGATCCAGGAGAGGGTTCTCTTAACTAATCAGCAAAGGGTTCTCAGAGATGGGTGACAACAAGCCTGTTCACTAAGAGGAGGGTAAGATACAGGAGGCAGGAGAGCACCGAGGCACATCCCAGGTGAGGAAGCATGAACACACTGAGAGCCTTTGTCTTGGCATTTTTCTACTGCAAAGAGCACCAGTGGTGTTCTGTATGCTAACTCTACCCTGAATTGAATAACACCTACTCAGGACATTTAAAGTAGTTCTTCAGGGAAAGATATAGTTTTTATGCAGTTTCAAAACTTGGACAGGGCCTGGAGGCGATAGCTCAACAGAATAAGCACTTGCCTGGCAAGTGCAAGGTACTGAGTTCAGTCCTTGATACCTCAAAAAAGAAAAAAAACTTGGAGGAAAGGGCCTGGGAGGTAGCTCAGTGACACAAGTGCCTGTGTTGCAAGTGCAAGACCCTAAGTTCAATCACAATTCAAGAAAGAAAGAAAGAAAGAAAGAAAGAAAGAAAGAAAGAAGGAAGGAAGGAAGGAAGGAAGGAAGGAAGGAAGGAAGGAAGGAAGGAAGGAAGGAAGGAAGGAAAGAAGGAAGGAAGGAAGAAGAAAAAAAATCACATTTATTAAGGATCTCTATAAGTATCCTCTAAAGCAAAACACTTCTAACACGTAACCATTTAGTCTTTGAAAATGAAAATATCAAGATCAGCAACTCTATATGGAAGTTATTATTGCTTCCAATTTAAGAATAGGAAATAGAGGACTATTGAAGTTTAGCAAAAAATTGTGGAGGGCCAGCCCACTAGCTGTTTAGGCAGATGCAATGGCCAGGGTTCAGTCTCCAGCGTGCAGTGCAGGCCCCAGCCCTGAGGCACCCTGAAACAGCGACTGAGTGGCCATAGTGGCATGCACCTGAAAGCCCAGCTCTTGGGCGGTTGGACACAGGCAGATCACTGGAAGTCTGATCTATGCAGTGAGACCATGTAGACCCTTCCTAAAATTAAAAACAAATCTGGGCTAATATCACAGAACACAACAAAAAGTAGACATACTAAAAAGTGGTGGAGGTAATGAGTAAAATCAAAGCCAAAATGATGACAGATTCAGACATTCTTGAAATTCATGCCATTCTATTATCCTCTAGTTTTCCTGTGTAGGTTCATGTCCATGCTTCTTTTCTTAATGTATTTAGTACAGGGTCTACAGGATCTCACTACACAGATTGGACTCATAGTGATCCTCCTATTTTCAGCCTCCCAAGCACTGGGATTACAGGTGGGTGCCACCATGCCCAGTCTCAACCACCATCTCAGTGCACCCCAGGGTCGGGCCCCACACGACATACCAGGGATCAAACCCCAGTCCCTGCATCTGCTTAAGCTATCTAGCCAGCCATATTCATGCTTATTGACTTCAAATTTCAGTTACATCCTCTAAGGAGCCCTTAGACTTGCAAAGATACAAGTACTATTGTTTGACTCTGGAATGCCCTGCAGAGCCTCACAGGTTTAAGTCTTGATCTTAAGAATCATGGTTCTTAGAGTTGGGACTTTGAGAGGTGATTGGACCATAGGTTATAATTTGATGGGCTATTGAGAGGTACAGAAACTAGATCGCACTGGAGGACCATAAGAGAAGCGACCTTGAATGATATATTTTTCCCTCTTCTCCCTCTGTCTTTCTTCACACCTTTGTGGCCACCATGAGGTGAGCAGCTCCATTGCAGCACACTCCTCTCTGCAATATTCTGTTCAATGAAAGCCTAGGAACAATGGAACTGAGTGACTCTGAACTGAACCCTCTGAACTGTGAGCCACAATACACATTTCCTTCTTGAAATTGATGTTCTCGGGTATTTTGTCACAATGATAAAAAGCTGATTAAGGCATAGAAGTGCAGAGCTCTTGTGTATGCCAGGGTCACACAGCTAGCGAGGATCTGGGCTTCTGTGCTCCTCATGCCTGCATCCAGCTCTGAGGAGAGACTGAGTAAATAGGTGGGGCTGCTGTGTATGCTGGCTCTGGGGACTGGTAGGAGAGTTCAGCTTCCTGTCAGTTGTCTGCACCACCTCTTTGCAGAGACACAAGGATGTCTGCCAACCTCAAATCCTAGCAAATTCCTACTATTTTGGCTTTTCAGAAGGCATGGAACAGGACAGCAGAGCATGCCATTTCCCATGTGGCTTCTCTTATTTTTTTTTACCCTGAGCCAACTATTGAAAAGATTCACCGATAAATAGAGTATTCCACAGACTCACAGCCCTTTACTCTCATATCCACCTTCGATTTTCAGAAGAGCCATAGCGCAAGTATTCCTGCCATCTGTCTAATGAATGATGAAAAGAAAATATTGTCACAAAACAATGTATTATAGAAAAAGCATCCACGTTGACTCAAACAAGTTGATAATAGATAATCAGTGTCTCATTCTTGAGGATCTAAATGTAAAACAGCCTCCCAGAAGTGAGCTCTAGAACACCGGTAGTGTCAGAGTAAGATCCTGTCTTTGCCACTGTCTGGTGTCTCTGACCAATGAACAGGAAGGGAAGAACCAGCCTTTGCTATGGAACAAAGAGGATCATGTTTCTATTGCTTTCAAGAGACAGTGACTGGTGGTTCAGAAAGCCAAGTCAACTAGGAATAAAACATGGCTAACTTTTTTCAGCTTAAAAGCCAGTAGCCACCAAATCTTCTTCCCAGGGACATGGCCAGTAATTCTGCTATAGTTGACAGAAACTGCTGTAAATGACATCAGTTCCCATGCACGCGCGCACACACACACACACACACACACACACACACACACACACACACACACGCTCCCATGAATGAGGAAACATTGCGTATGCTACATTAAAACAATATCCTTTCTCTCTTATCACTTAAAACTATTTTAAAACTCTGTTAAATAAAAACAATCATGTAGCTGGTTTTATTCAATGCAAAATCTCAGACTTTAAAATTGCTTACTGTAGCCTTTTCTTTTCTCATATATAAGGTTTATCCTGTCAGCTTCCGGGCACTTTAAAAGGTTTCTGCAAGCTAAACCAAAGGTTTAATCAAGCTGCCAGACTTCTCCACTTACAGTTAGTGCTGAAACAAAATGCAAAATAAATCTAAGAATATCTCCTTTTTAAAATTTAAAAATGATACCAGATTGGGCAAACAAAGTAAACACTTGCCAGTCAAATATCTCAGTCCCAGGCTTACCTCAGCTCAGGGTATATTTATTTTACACAGTAATTATGCAGTAAATTGTATAGTATGGATGAAGCCTGCAGCCAGAATCCCAGCTGGCATACTGAACTCAGCCGATCCATGGAAAACCACCACCCCGTCAGTAACTCATATGGTACATTATCTTCAAAATGCACAGGTATTCTCAGTGGAGAGGAATGCGCTGTTCAATGACCCTGACCCATATCCATCACTCCTGCTCAACACAGTTAGCGCTTTTTTTTTTTAAAGAGAGAAAAACCAATAAAAATGATACAGAATTTCAAAACAAGATGATAGGAAAGTAATAATGGTTCTTCTGTTGCATACTGTTATTTTCAAAATAGTTGTTCAGATTGCAAGATATAGGCATACAAAATTTATTGAACAATATAATCACTGCCCTTTTCAATGAACTAATAGAAAGTAGTAGTACAAATAACTTAGCTATCTTGTGTGTATATATACATATTTTTTTCAATTTTCCCTTCTTTTCTCCCTTGTCTCATCCCACTTGTTCTTTCCTGTTGAGCAGTCTCTTTCCCTTTCACATTATCTGTTGTAACTTCATGATCTTACTTATTCTTTTAGTTGCTTACGTTAGGAAGACAATAGAATGTTTTACACATGTGAGTCTGACTTATTTCACTCATGAGCACAGTCAGTTGCATGATTTACCTGCAAAAGCCTCACGCTTATCTTAGTGGTAGATGTTTTGTGAAAGTGCCTAAGGCTTCTTAAATAGAAAACCTTGATCGGGACACACATCTCCATCCCCAAATCCTGAGGAACACCCTGAACCCTTCCATAGACTGCTGCCCTGCCATTGTTCACTTCTCAAAATGCCGTTCCTTTTTAAACTGATTCTTTTGTTGTTGTTGTTGGAACCGGGGATTGAACTGAGGCAGGCGCTTATTCTACTGAGCCATCTTCCTGGCTCCTTTACAATCATTCTTGCCTGTAATCCCAGCACTCGGGAGGCTGAGGCAGAAGGATTGTTGTGAGTTCGAGACCAGCTTGAGCTACAAAGTGAGCTTAAGGCCAGCTTGAACTGCATAGTGAGACCCTGTCTCAAAAAGACAAAAAATAAATAAATAAATAAATAAATAAATAAATAAATAAATAAATAAAATAAATAAATAAATAAATGAAATGAAATCATTCTAGGTGCCCAGTCCTCATTCATCACCCTTTTACTGACAGGGTCTTCTTGAGTCATTGTCTAGTGATTGCAAGACCGACTCAGACCCTCTGGACATTGGAGGCCAACACACAATGTGGGCATCTGCCTCAAATTCCAATACTGTGATCAGCTTCATTTATTTTTGAGTCTGAGATGCTATATCTGAGGCAAGAACACAGATTAAAATGAAAGGTGACCATGCAAATAATAACTTTAAAACAGGTTTCAATTTTCATACCATAATCAATTCACACACATCCCCTTGCTAATCCCTAAAATAAAAAGAGTAAAACATGGCGTCTATCGTCAATACAACCACCACCACCTTTTAATGTGTGTCTCCAGAGTTTCCTCTTTCTTATCACTTTAAAGCTGCTTTAATGCTTTATGTTATAAAGAGACATCAAAGCAAACCCTCACTGAGCTTATCATGTGGTAATGGAAATAGTGCATGCCCATAGTACAGAGCAAGAAAGAAAGCCCTACACAGAACAGCCTACCAATGTGCAAAGAAATGAAACCATTAACTTTGAACTAATAGCCATTAATTGTTAATGAAGACAGAACTTTTGAAGTTAGAGCATTTCCTTGGACAGAAACTTCTAGGTATGGACTTAGGTAGGGTTGGGGCAGGATACAAATGCTCTCTGGAATGTTGGTTATAATTGGTCTGATGCCACTGGGTACCTATTATGTAGCAGTAGTAACTTACCAAGGCACAGCTGAGGGGCACCTTGGCGGTCCAGAGGGTCCTCTCTATATTACATGCCAAGTAGCGCACGAATTGAACACTCTTTAGAACTTCTGCACACACCTTTGGGCTCCACATAGAGTGGTGGCAGAGCACGTTGTAACTTGGCAGCCCTTGTGCCCTTTACCGCCCCAGCCTATGAGCACCCAGTATCTTTGTAAAACTATCATCCAGTGAACAGCTAGACATAACCCTTTGGTGAGGGACCATTGCTACATTGCTGTCTTCCTCACTAGATTTCCAGCTCTTCCCTTTAAGTCAGAGCCTAACACTACCTGAAACAAACAGAGTACGGCCTCCAAAAGGGCGAATGACTAAGGAAACATTCCATTCTACCGATTTGTATCTTCTCCGTTCCCACAAACTCAATCCAGTTCAGCTCCAGCATGAGAAAGTGAAGTTTGTTTTGTTCAGATCGAATCAGAGATGGATCAATACTGAATATAGCACTGTCATAGTCAATAGCAAAGTTATAGACAGAAGCTAGTGAAAGGTTAAGTCATTAGAATTTGCAGCTTGTAGTATATATATCAGTCTGTATAAAAGACCCCATTGCCCAACCCAATTTTTTGATAAATATGAATTGACATTCATGGTAATAATTCTCATTTTAGGTTCTCAGAAGAGGCCAAAAATAGCTGCAACTTTATTGCATGCCTACTATGTGTTAGGCCCTGGAACAGTAGTTTCTATCATTATTATTTCATTTAATGTCAATGAAATTGATATAATTGTACTTGGTTTTCAAATGTGAATAAGATTTCCTTAAGTGTGATCATTTAGTGTGAGTTTTTTCTATAACAACCTAATATAGTTAAATTTTTCCAAAATTAAATGATCAATTGTAATGAAGAAAAATATAACAATGCCAACACTCCCAAGCAATTATTACACTCCTAACAATGACTTACCTATTTAATATATATATTAACTCATGTGACCCCCTGACAATCTTTTAAAGTGAGTGGTACTGTACCCATTTTATAGACAAGGAAACTAAACAAAAGTCAAACTGTGTTAACAATTATTTGTATGTTTTGGTTTGGTTTGGTTTTCAATTTCATTTTCATTTTCATTTTGAGACTCTATGCAGTTCATGCTGGTCACATGAGACACCCTGCCTCAGTCTCCTGAATAACGAGACTACAGTCTTCCACCACCACACCCAGTATCACTAACAACTGATTGAAAGATTCTAACACTTCTATTTGCTTTTTGTCCATACTCTTTCCCCTACATCACACAACTTGTTCACTCATTTTCAGAGAAAATAATAATCATATCATTAAAAGCTACAGTGGGAAAAAAAAGCAATGTCCAAGAAAAAGCTGAAAATGTAAACTCTTCTTTACAACAAAACAAAAATTAAAGATAGCTAGCACCAGGGAGAAGAAAGCTGTGATGAATTTATAGCTTTATTTTCAAGATCATGAGAAAGGATGAAGATGAGAGTTATCCTACAGGTAGGTATTTCTAATGGATAAAGAAGAAAAGTAGAATTCCCATATTGCTTACTTAATTCTGTCCACAAGCCTAAGCACCCTGATATAGTGTATATCTTAAAAGCCCTCCCAAGACCCACATAGAAAGGACTCTGTCCCCAACATAGCATGATTGGGAGACAGGGGCACTTCAAGAGGTGGAGCATCAAAGCCAGCAAAATACCTCAGTGGCAAGTGGAGGGACAGGGGTTCAATCTCCAACACTGTATGACAAGCTGGCCCTGCTACAGGTGCACTGAGCTGGTGACTGAGTCTGGTGGCTCATGCATGTAATCCCAGCACTGGGCAGGCTGAAAACAGGAAGATCACTACCAGTCTGAGCTGCATAGTGAGACTCTGTATGAAGTACATTAAAGAAATAAAAATTGGGGCCAAGGAGATGGCTCAGTGGAATAAGCGCTTCACTGGCAAGTGCAAGGGCCTGAGTTAAAGAAACAAACAAAAACATGAAATAAAAATTAAGAAAATAATAGGTGGAGCTTGTGAGAGGCCTTTAGGTCATGGGTGTGGTCTTTGAGGGGATCGTGAGACTCTGGTCCTTTCTTCTTCCTTTCGTTTCCTAACCATGAGGTGACTGGTTTGACGCCACTGTGTACTTCTACTGTTATGTGCTGTCTCACCCATAACAACAACCTCTCATGAACTAAAATCTTTAAAATGTGAGCCAAAGCATGCCTTTACTTTCTCTAGTTGGCTACCTCATGTATTTGTTTTAGTACTGTGAAGCTAACTAACACACCCACAGACTTAGAGATGTTTGTCCCACACCTTTCTCCCCTAGTTCTAACAAAAATTAGTTTATTGCTAACAAATATAACTGGTGTGGGTCACCTCCATCAAAATAAGATGTCATGGAAGTTATCCACTTTCACATATTTTGAGACTATCTGAAATCTCTTATCACACAATGCACATTGCCCCATCCCTGCCATCAGCACCATGTTGTCACCACCCAACACTCCAAACTAGGCCACGGTGGAGCCAGCATGGTGTTGGAGCATAGGACTAAGCTGTCCAAGAACTTGTTACACATGAAGTTCACACAAAGAGGACTGGACTCAGAAACCAAGAAACAGCTGGAAGAGGAAGACAAGAAGATCATTAGTGAAGAGCATTGGTACTTGGATTTGCCAGAGCTTAAAGAGAAAGAGAGTTTCACAATAGAAGAGCATAATAGAGTAGATTTGTTGTGTGAAGATCTACTCTATGAAAGGATGTCATTCAGAGGATTCAATCCTGAAGGTGAGAAACTGATGCTTCAGATGAATGCTAAGAACAAAGCAGAGGAGGAAGAGGAAGATGCCACAGTAGAGCTCGATGTGTCATACGAAGAAATGGCAAGAAGATATGAAACCTTGGTGGGGACAACTGGAAAAAAGTTTGCCAAGAAGAGAGACTGTGCCAATTATGAAGAAGATGAAAATGGAAACATGAAACAAGTTAAAACAAAGAGGTTCTTAAAGCTCCAAGATTAAAATGAATACCTCCAAATGCAGCTCAGGGACCGTGTGAAAGCAACATATGTTAGAGTTCATCCTGACAGCCTCTGTAGTTGCTAATACATAATGTTTATTTGTAAAGAAATATATAATTTTGGGAACATTCTGTTTTTGAAACAGCGGTGTGATGGATGTTATACATCCTTTTCCTAGCAGCAATTCATCAGGAACACAATGCCCACCCTGGCCTCCCAGTGACTGCGGGCATAGGGCTGGTCACCGAAGAGCTTTTAACCTTATATATTTTTTTAATGTATAGTTTTCTAGTCACTGACCTGCAGTTGGCTCCTAAATGCCAGTGTTCCAGGTGCTCTTGTGTTAATATTTTGCTTTGAATTATTAATCATGTCAATCCAATTCATGCATTCACTTTGGACCCAAATGTCACGAGAATTCATTATAAGTTAATTCATCAAGGACAAACATAGCCTGTAGCCTGAAGCATTTGTGGACTACAAGTTCATTGGCAGATTTGGGGTAGCTTGTTTTGGTGATTAAGGCATTTAAAGTTCTGCAATATACATGTGTTTTCACACACACACACACACACACACACACACACACACACAAAAACCAATATTCCAAACTAATGGAAAATGCTAGAAATTGATGAGAGGTCAGTTAGCCCTCTCCTTGGATATTCCCCCATTCAGCTAAAGCACTTAACTTAAGAACTACAGTAAAAAAAAATGTTATTCTAAGACGCTGAGAGAAGACAGAAATACTTTGCTTATTTTACCCTGTATATGTTACCACTCCTACCTATGTTTGTAATATGTTGATAGATAACAGGAAGATGAAACTCCCAAGAATCTTTGAAGAAAATACTCAAATATTTCAGAGATGAATTAGATTATTTCATGGACTTAATTTCCTGGGGTTACAATGCCATAGTTAGGAACTTCCTTTGGTGAGGACCAAGGACAAACAAGGCCACATTGCCTTGTTTGCAAGATGAGAAGAATGCAAAAGCAGGAAGCGAGAGCATAATTCCCAAAACGAATCGCCTCATCATTTACGTGCTGTGTGACAGCCACTGGGCCACCTGATGCCATTATGTGGAGTTCTCAGGAGATCAAACCATCACACACAGAAAATTCAGCATCTAGGTGGAAATTCAACTTGTACATGCTAGAAACTCTATGATAATTCATTGTAAAACCTAATGGGGAAAGGAAGGGCTACCTGCAGTGATGTTCCCGTCCTAGCACTTCTAACTCTGTTACTTGTTACAGTTATACAATTGTCTCCATTTGAACAAAGAATGAACAGTCACTTGGAAAATTTATGCTAGATTATGGGTTACAGTGGATAATAAAGCCACAGTGGATAGCAGAGCCATATTTAAATCCTGATAACACTATCACAAGTTTTGTGATCTTAGACAGCTTCATTCCCCTGAACTTCTGTTTCTCTATCTATAAAATGAAAAGTAGCAAGAGTACCTGCATAGTTCTGGTGAGAATTGAGTAAAATGATGATTGCAGTATAATAATCAACAATCATTTAGTAATCTCTACCTAAGTGGTGATGGTATCTGGGACTGTCTCACAAGAGTCACAGCTGAGAAATGAACTCTGGACTGTGAAACCCCATTCTCTTTCTACAGCACAAGAGACGGAGACCAACAGAGTTCGAAGGAAAGAATGATGACGTGGATAGAGAAAATCTTCCCAAATAAGGAAGAGGGAAGAAGGTAACTTGGTATCTAGAAAGGTCTTCAGCTAACTAAGAAGACAATCATGTTCTGCCCTTTGGGATTGGGCTAATGTCAGAACCATTGTTTTTGGCACTCAATATTGACATTATATTCACTGTATTTAATTGCTCTTTGATATACAGGTCTAAACTTTAGGGTGACATTAAGCAGCTAGGAGAAAGAGCCAAGAACAAAAATTAGAATGCCAAATTCACAAGTCCCAAGTCCAAATCCCTCTGCTAGATCTATTAAGACACCAATAATTCATTGTCCAAGTTCTGGTCAGCCTGAGCCAAGCCTCACAAGGGCAAGGTGTGGTCACTCTTCCCTTGGGGCAGACATTTCTAGCCAACCTGTAGGAAATGGGCAGCTAGGAGTCTTTGCATAAAGGGCATGTCTTGGAGCAGGCCTCCTTGCACAGCCAGCTTCCAAGGGGCCCAACACGCTACTCGCATAATGGGCTCCACATGCTGCCACAGCTATTAATAGCAGCAGCCCCAGTGTGTTTTGTTAAAGCCTCCAGATCATATTTCTTCACTTCACAAGTCTGTGTCCTACAATTGCTCCATTAAATTTTGCCTCCCTTTCCTCCTGCTCCACATTCTTGGAAATTCACAGTCAACTATACAAACAAGCATACAGGATTTTAAAAATATTTTTAAGTCATCAGTTCCCCTCTCTGTTTTTCTTCTGCTTCCCTAAGTGTGAATTTGTATGGTATGGGCTTCCTGAAAACTTAGATCTGACAGCAGTGTGACAGACGGTGAATTCAGCAGAAAGGATAGGAAATGCAGAACCAGAAAGAGCGGCGAGGTGGTCAGCTAAGCCTACATGGGTGGAAACTAAGCCCAAAATGGCCTCGGGAAAGGAAGAAAAGTCATTAGACAAAATAAATACAAACAGAAGGGAAGGAAATATGAAACAGACTCAAGTGACTAAATCAAAACCAAAACATTTACCTGCAGGAAATGGAGAGACAAAGACAGTTTCATCTGTGATGAAGCAGGAGATAGAGAAGCCTAATAATGAGCATGAATAACACCAACCACAGTGGTTTAATAATACACTGTGTCCTGGTGGTCCCTGTCTCCCTGCAATACAAGATACAGGACTGTTTTTACCAACTATGTTGTAAATGCAAACTCTGGGCACACACTTTCCGTAAAGAGGGAACCCCACCTCGTCTCATTTTCTGCACATGTTTAGAAAAGTTTAAATTCCTTTTAATAATGTGGCAACCTTCACTGACTGTTCATCTTTTATAAAATCGGAAAACAGTAACTTGAAGTTCAAGAAGCTTTCACTGTCTTAGGTGTCGACTCTCTATTGGTTGGGGAGGGGACGGCTTTTATATCCCACAATGCAAAGCATGTTAAGTGGCAGCTTAGGGTCACAATCATGGATTTCATGCTATAAGCACTTTAGCTTACTTCTCTTCTCATTTTGGCTTTGAGTAGAAGTGTTGTTGCAGTGTACTCTGGGCTCCACTATATTCTATTGTATCTTTGGTAATGATAATCCATTTTTCCTAGTACCTTTGTTAATATCCTGCAAAAATTAAAATGTTCAGTAGATGAACTAAATGCAATATAATTTTTTATTTTTTTACCATTTAACTTGTTTTAATGTTTCTTCACAAATGGTGAAAAATACTAAAGTACTGACGAGAAATAATCATAATGTTGTGGCCAACATTATAAATAATGGAATTATAAATTTTAAACATTTTCTGGTTTAAAAAATAAATCTAGTAGTCAATGCAGCTCTGCAGGGTCTCTGCGTCTAGTAGGGCCGGTCTCTGTGCTCCCGATGGTGCTCACCTTTATCCATTTTCCCAGATTCTCCATATCCACCTCTTCTTCCTTCCATTTGTTCCATCCAAGGTCCAGGAAGGGCTCTGGACCACCTCCTCTTCCTCCACGAAAGCCCTGGTGGCATGCGGGGAGGAAGAGGTGACCTCATGGACCACAGTGGTCCTGGTGGAATGTTCAGAGATGGCCATGATGGACACAGAGGTAGTTTCCGTGGTGGCCGTGGCATTGACAGAGGTGGAAATGTAATTTTTAATTACAAATTATTAGGACATAACTATGCCCAAATGATTCATAATATTTGTATATTGATCCCTCAAACAAAACTAATACAATTTTTAAAAACCCTTGTGCATATTAGGATTGCTTTCCTCAATTCCTTGTGATAATATGACATGAAGAATAGGGTTTTTTCAGAAGAGAAAATTTTAGCTCAGCTTTTGTTTTTATTTTTGGCTAAGAGTAGCAGAATTTACTATATTCTGGCAATAGTGCCTATTTTTATTGATCTCTGTAATAAAATTCTGAGTTAGATATTATCTCGTTTTATACACAGTATGATGGAGCTGAGGGGGAGAGAGAGAAACTCATCAGGGGCTCCAGGGCTTTCAGACAACTGAGCCAGGGCCATATCCGCTCCACGGCCTTAGCCTGCTACTGCCTCAGACACACCCACAACTGTGGTGCAAGCAAAGAGTATCGGAAGCTTTGGGACATGATTGTGGAGGCAGAAATCCTGAGAGTACAAAACTAACCTGCTCCTCTTCTCTCAAAGCCCTGAACATGGTACTAGTGCTTAGTGATCCTCTTCCTGTGCAAATGATGCCTTGAAATCTGTTTGAGTCCAGCATCTCTGCTGGGCCCAGCACGTGTGTCTCTGTAAAGATTCTGCAGACCAGCCCCCTGCCCTTCCCCTCCCCTGCTCAGTAGCAGCCTCTCCTGAATCAACTCCCAGATCACTGAAATAGCCAGGAATTATAAAGAGGTCTCTGAATTTCAAGAGACACAAATTCCCCTCAGAGCAGCCAGGGTACAGCAGGATTTGACTAGATGGACACTGAGAGGGTATTTGTATTGGCAGAGGTGAAGGCTGGTGAGAGCCTGGGAGCTCAGAAAGAACCAGAAGTAAAAAAATGAATGCTCACTCCCCTGGGATCCCACCTACTGCCCCTGCTTCTCCAAGGTCACCTTCACCCTCTCTGTATACTTTTCATATGACAGGAAACACCCACTAAATTCTGCTGAGTCACAGCCTCTGCAGCTGAGTCATACTCATTCTCAGAATCTGCTTGGAAAAAAAATGGAGGAGAGGTGGAATCCCAAGTAAGTAAACCTGTGGATCGCTCAAACATGGCCAAGGAGCCATGGACAGGAAACACCTTTGCAGTGAAGGCGGAACAGATCTTCCCTAAATTGTACTCTCTTTGTGCCTTCTTCAGAATCCCTCCTAACAACCTGTACCCTAAGTCATCCTAAACAGCATCCATCCCAGAAGTTTTATTCCATCATCTCCAATGGCCATCTTTGAATCCCTCATGCTACCTTGGGACATCATCATTACTGGCTTGATGTTAAGAAAAGAGAGGCTAAAAGCCCCCCTCAGCAGTGACACGGCATTGTCAGTTTAGCACCTGGCAGAACTTGATCCTCTACACCCACAAAGTTGGGGGACATTGAGCCCCCAAGAGCCTATGGTTCTGTACTCAACCCACCAGTATCCCTACTCCCTAATGAGTGTGACAATAAACAGAAAATAAAATACACAATGACAGGGAATGAGGGACTGAGGAAGAAAAGAAACACCTTTCTATTTTAGCACCGATGCAATGCTTTTTGCTTTTTTTTTTTTAATAAGGCTTTACATTTTTATTTTGTGCTGAGCCTTGAAAATGATGTGGTCAATCATCTTAGTCACCTCACACAGGTCCAGATATCCAAGGGGTCTTGAGTTATATATAGGTACTTATTATTGTCATCACTTTGAACTTTTCACCTAAAGTCTGACGGTTTCACAAAATAAGGGGATTCCAAAATTATTTGACACCTGCAATCTCATTTGAACCTCTAAGATGGATAAGGTGTGACTGTTATGCACATTTTTCAGAAGCAGCAGCTAAAATTTAGAACTCAGAAGATTAAACTTGTCACTGACTGGTGGTAAGGCAGAATTCTCTGCCCAGCAGCCTGTTTTTGCCCTGGTCCCCTCCCTTCAGTGACCGGAGGGGCAGCCGAGCATGCTTTTTCTCACTTTCCTGGAGGGAGAAGAAGCCAATTGTCGAGCTGTCTGGAAACTGCTGGGTGCCACAGCGCTAGGAGTCTTTGCCCAGCTGCTGCAACAAGGCGTTCCACCCTTCCCTGCATTTATTTTCTTTCTCAGACTTCACAAAACCATAAAACCCGAAGATGACACCCGAGAAGCAGCCATCCACCTCTGAAAACCCAGCCCAAGTCATGGTGGCAGGGTCACAGAGGTGTTTCTATGCAACTGTTGACTCAAGTGTGTTTACCTGGCTCCTTCTTTCCAATTTCCTCGCCTGGAACTTATGCAGCCCTCAGATTTATGCTCGGGCAGACTGGGGTTTTATGGTGTGGACATCACCCATCCCACCCTAGGACATGGCACCTCTCCCTGCAGCTGTCAAAACTACCCACTTGTACCCAGGCAAGTGTCAGGCATTTTGGTGAGGACAACTCCTAGGAAATAATGCCAGGGTCTGGCCAAAAGGTTTTTCCCAATTGCCCAAGATCTGGTGATAAAAATGCCAAGTACAAGGTGGAGTGAAAAACAGAGGTCAGATCCACCCCCAGGGTAGGGTGGGGCAGGAGTCACAGCTTGGTATGGGAATAGAGAGGTTGGCAGTTGTCAAGCTCCCAAATTTGCCCTGGGGTGCCCTGCCTTGGAGATGCTTGCATAGATGTGGGCTAACACTCTGTGAGGCCATGCCTAAAACAGAGGCACTCTTGAGACTGAACTAAACCCGGTAACTGGCTGCCTTGAGTTTTAGAAGAACTTTTCCCTAATGACCTTGACTTTCCTCATGAAATTATTAAATGAAAGATGACTGTAGATTCAGCGGCCAGAATATGGTGGAGGCAGCAGTTGAGATTGGTCCTTAAACGGGCAAACACACAAATTAATAATCAGTAAATATATTTCGTGTAACCCATTGTCTTCCACTGAACCCTGTATAGATTATTTTGGATTTTCACAATAGTTCTGAACACAGTTATTATTAAGGGCATCTTAAACGTGATGACATTGAGGTCTGAGAAGCAGCACAATTTGCCCAAATTCACAGAATAAATGGCACTGCCAAGAGGTGAACTCAGGCACAGTGTTTCTCCACTGAGCAAGGTCAGCTCATGCTATCCACTGAGCCTCTCCTTGGGACCACAGTGGTTACCACTACTGACATCACAAGAATCCCAAGTGTGTTGTGCAGGAAGAGGGGCGGCCTCTTAAAAGGCTGCTAGTTTACGGAGCCCCCATTGAGAATCCTAGAGATGCCTCTCCACGGATGAAGGAAGATAAGCTGCCACTGGAGAACAGATGCAAGAATTCCCAGTTTTCCATTGGCTAATTAGTTTTGTCTCTTATTTCTTCTTTTTGGATCTCACCAAATTTCTTACTTATTTAAGCATTTCTTCCAGAGAAATATAAATTAAGACCAAAGAGAAAAGTTGAAAAACTGTACTTCTATAATTACATCTGATAAAGCACGGCAAATAGAGAATAAAAGTAAAGAAGATACCACCACTATCACCAGGAAGGAATTTGTATCTCTTGAAAACATTTAGCTGGGAAATTGCCTGGATTGTATTAATTCTTGCTCTTGTTTCTTGCAGTTCAAACAATGGAGAAGTTTTCTATGAGTATATAGTCAATCAATAAAGTAATTTCCTACACAAGTGGATTTATCTTTCACAGTTTCCATAAAAAATAAATTTGTTGACTCTTATTAATTGTCTAGTATTCAGTTATTCAGTTGATACCTACAAGAAAGTAATTAAATTCAGTATTAAAATATCATTTTGTACCTTTCCATCCCCCTTGAAATTAAGCTGTGTTATATACATGTACCAATTCTATACAAAGGATACATGTAAACACATATTAACTAAAAAATGTTTATCCATATATAGAAGATAATACTAGATATCATGAAAGGATATGCAATAAAAGGATGTTATTCTTTACACGATAAATAAAGTACTCCAGTGTAAGAAAGGCCAACAAATAATGCTAATACCTAAATAAGGAACTGCAGCATTAACCAGGCAGTTCAAGCCCACTCCATGGTGGTGGGTGTCCAGAAAGACAGTCCTTGTCTTCATCCAACCTGATCATAAGAACCCATAAGATGTGATTATGAGCTGGATGAAAATATTCTAAAGAGCTATGGCATAAAGGGAGTTTCAATCATTGTCCTTATTATGAACCATAGGACACAGTAAAAAGTTTTATCTTCAACTTACAGAGTTTAAGTCACTTACCTAAGGGAAACCAGCACAGGCAACTTTATCTCTTCTATCAGCTTCAATTTCCTAGCTAACAAAAGAAAATAACAGGTTCGACCTTTTATGGATTTTGTGAGAATTAAATGAGTCAGTTCATGCAAAGGGCTTTGCATATTGCTCTACACAATACCGGAACATAAAATACTATAGATGTTTTCTTGTCACTAACCTATGTTCCTGCAGCCCCATTCCTTCAGAAGCAAGGCAAATTCTACAGTTTTCCAGAACTTGGTACTTTGTACAAAGGATATAATGTTGCTTTATCCAAGTGGAAAGTTCCAACCAATATTTTTGAACCAGCTGTTCTATTTATTGGAAGGTAATATGTTCATGGCAGGATAAAAAAAACTTTGCACCAAGCATATTCTGTCTACTGAATTGAAGCATGCAGCCTAAAATACACAACATGGTATTTTAGTTTCTGTATTTAAGAATAGAGTGAAAAAAATTATTTGAAGAACAACACAAACTGAACTTATACAATCTTTGTGATTAATTCAGTGAACATGGTAGAATAGAGAATTCGGGAATAAAAAAAAATTATTTGGGCCAGTATCTTTAAAGTAGTTTACAGTAGCCAGTTTTTGAAACATTGCATTGTTCAACTCTCCTTTAAAGTAGGTAGGGCCAGTTCACATCCTCCCTATTCTACTCCTCCATAAGCAGCCCTGCCTTCTCCCAGGTCTCACAGCAAGACACCTAGAATTGCCCATAGAACAGGCCCATTGAGCTGGTTTGCAGCAGTAGCCAACACACCAGATTTGACCTGTAGGATGATGCCCTAGACTGGGGGGAGTGTTGGCATTTGGCAATTTAGAAAAGTTATCTGCAGTGTTAAGAAGAAAAGTAAAGAGAGAAAACCTGAGAAGAGGGATTAGTGAGAAGAGAGCAATACAAAGTATGACAAAGACTTGAAATAAAATCATTGGTAGAAGTCAAACTTGAAAGATCTGTAACTGAGATATGTTGGTAATGTATGAATGTAGAGAGAGTAAGGCAGGAAGACTCAGATATTATAAGAGATTTTGCCCCTGGAAGAACCAGTGCTAGTAGGATCATCAACAAAAACTTAAAATGTAAGGAAAAAAGCAGCATAGAAAAAAGAAAAATCAAGAATCTTTCATTAGACATGTTGAATTAGAGGAGTCTGTGTGCATGAAAACACTAGACTATGTGGATCCAAAGAATGAGGGAGAAAAGCAGGCTAAAAATATAGATTCTGAAGCTGGAGGCTAACTGGTATGAGTGTGTGTAGTAGTCGGAGTGGATCTTGCCTAGAAAGATCCAGACATAAGTCCTGAGAGGCACCAACATGTCAAGCATTAGTGCATACTAAAGAGTAAAAAGAGGGGAGGGCTCCCCAAAAGGGCCTGAGTCTGAGGAAAAAAAGAAGACAGCAGTTACTTGAACTATGAGAGGAAGAGCTAAAATGCAGCTGGTCCATAAGTGTGCCCTTTTGGATATGACTCTATTGCTTGAAGATTTCCCACTAAATATTCCTCTATACTCTGGGAAGGATCAGTCTGTTAGTTAAAGTTCACTGGAAGAATAGATAAAGAAAAAGATGGAAACATAGATAGATGATAGATATATAGGTAAGTAGGTAGATAGACAGATGATAGATAGATAGATAGATAGATAGATAGATAGATAGATAGATAGATAGATAACATGACATGATATGATACATGAAGGATTCACATTATAGGCTTATAATGGCTACCTTCAGAGTCAAGTGCAGAAGAATGTAAAAGGGCTATGCCTGTTCTAGACAGCTGGAGAATTTAGTCAAAAATCAAAGGCCTATGGGGCCAACAAGACAGCTCAGCAGACTGAAGCTCCTGCTGCTTAGAGAAGCTTAGGCAAAAACAGGGACTACGGTCTGATCCCTGGCCAGCCCCGCCCCCAAGATGGGCGGAGCCAGCCAGAGTCAGGTTGTGATGGCACATGACTGTGATCCCAGCACTGGGGAGGCTGAAGTCAGGAGGATGAGCATGAGTGCAAGCTAAGTATGAGACCCTGCAACAATCAAATACATTAAATAAATAACAGAAAAAAGTCAAAGGCCTAGAGCTCAGTTCAGAGTTTCTGTTGGGAAGCCAAGGATCGCACTGGAAGACTGAAGAGTCTGCACGTGAGCACCCAAGGTGATGGTGAACACTAGTGCTCTCCCAAAGAAACAGAAATGAGACTTGCTTCTTTACATTTTTATCCTATCCAGGCAACAATCTTATTGGTTGGTGCTACCCGCACCCGGGGTGGCCCTTCCCTCTTCAGTAAGTCAGTCATGAAGACGTACCAGAAATGTGCTGAGCCAGCCAGATAGGCATTTCCTAATCAACTTCACACCACAGTTTACTATCACATTCACACACTGACCACTGCTTGCCGCATAATTTTGGGGGAGGTTAGCGGGGCAGCTAAACATTGTCAACTCAAGTATGGAGTGGAACACTTCATAGCAAGTTTTCATGTGAGAAGAACTGAGAAAGAATTTAAGCCTGGGCATAACCTGAGGCAAAAGGTCTACCCTAGCACAAGTTCATCTGAATTATCGAAACAGCATCAGGTGAGCTAGGCATTGTGGCACAGGACCATAATCCCAGCACGTAGGAGACTGGGGCAGGAGGGTCACGAGTTTGAAGCTACCCTCTGCTACATAGTGAGTTAAAACCAACCTGAATGCATAAGCAAATCTTGTTTCAAGAAAACGAAACAAAATAAAAAAGCACACCTGGTGAATCTCCTTTGCAGAAGAATTTTAAATAATTTTATACCAAAAACTTTGCAAAACTTTCTACTCTTTAAATGTTGGCTGTACTTGATATGTTTTTTCCAAAAATCAATGATATAAAATGAAAAAAAACAATAATTTTACATTGAATAAAATGGGCAAACACTACCTCAGGCAGGTCCAAGGCCAGCATCTATAGACATAAGGCACAGTTATAGTACATATCCTTGATAAGATCTGTAAAAATGACCCTTCATCTCTAGATTCTTTCTCCCAAAACCCACAGGTCCAGCCTACTCATGAGGAATTCATCAGACAGGTTCAACAGAGGAGCAACCTGTAATGAAACTGACCAGTGCACCCCAAAATGTCAAGGTCATTAGAAACAAGGAAAGCCTGAAAAATTGTCATAGCCAAGAGAAGTAAGTAAGAATTCATGACAATTAACTATTGTAAAATCCTGGGTGGGAACCTGGAATAAAAAAGGGACGTTAGGTAAAAGCAAAGGATATCTGAATAGCATAATCATTAGTTAGTAGCAATATGCACTAACTACTATGGGTTGGTTGAAAATTATGACAAATATACCATAATAATATAGGATGCTAACAGTTGGGGAGGCTGGACCTGGGATATATGGAAACTTTCTATACTGTGTGCACAAATTTTCTGTACATCTAAAACTAAGTTAAAATACAACATTTATCTTTTTAAATGACATCAAGAGGATATGATAGCTGAGAAGAATATAAGAAATGAGGAACCACAGGAAAAGTCAATTGAGTTAAACTTTACCAGGATCACACTTAAAATCACACTGATTATACATAGCTAAAAGTGTGATATAAGTAAAAAGGTTAACTCGACTGATTTTTCTTGTGGTTCCTCAGTTCTTATATTCTTTTCAGCTGTTTACCAGTGAGGTAACCCTGGCCAGAAAAATTTTCACTGGGGGGGGGGGATATAAAAAATTGGATAGTCAGTTCTCACCTCTGCTCTGGGGAAGAAAAAGCTGTTTTCACATGTAGCCCAGGTCAAACCTAGAACTATGTATTAGTGCTATGTCGTATATTAGCAAATACTGTGGGCAGTAATCCTGAGAAGATTAGTGTTTTCCTCCAACAAATCAGTAAACCCTCTACCTAGAAGGTCAGAGGCTCCTAGCAGCTACAAGGTCACCCCACAATTACGTACATCTTCCAAGTATTTTAGGAGATAGGAGCATTCTCTCTGTCCTACTAGAATCAAAAACAGCTCAAGCATTTGCTTCCCATTCTCTCCTTGATTTTTGCCTTAGAACAAGGGCTTTTGAAAGATGATCACTTTAATTGCATTGTTAAAATCTTCATCTCTTGTTTTTCCCTCTGCATCTCTACTTTTCCTATAACTACCTCTAGCTGGTGCATTGGCTGGCTCCCTAAACACAAGTGGACACCCTGTGGGAAGTTCAAAGAGATAACCTCAGAAACACTTCTGTGTAGAGAGACTGAACCAGGGCTCAAACTTATTTTTGATCTACTTTTTCATTTTAAAGAGAAAAAACATACAAATAACAATAAAACAGAGTTTCAAATAAAGAAGGATAAACTGGAGACTTTTATAGGTAAATGGATAAAACTCACACCATTACTCATAAGTGAAATAAATCAGACCCGTGCGTGTAAGTATCATACTGTCTCACTAGTATGAGAAACTGACCTAGATTTTCTATGCCATTGTCAAATAAGAGATTCATAGAAACTTATGCATTTTCTCATAGACAAATAAATACTTAAAATTCATTGAATGTTAAATCTGAGAGGACTCTAGTCATTGTCAATAAAATCCAGAAAAAAAAAGTCACATAGTTCTGCATAATTAGATGGAGACTTGAAGCACTGGGTTCTAAAGGAAAATAAGATTGACTCTAAGAACAGGTTTCTCCTGAGCTAATTACCATGGGAGCTACTTTGCTGAGTGCAGGTCACCCTGCATTTTTCACCCTGAATTTTCTTATGACTGGCTACTTCGGATGCATTCCTGTGGCATCTCCAATGTTCAAGGCAGAGGTACACAAGCAGGGTGTGGATTACAAGAAGTAGAATAGACAATCTTCTTATAAAATCAAATTCAGAAGTCCTTGCCTCCTGCAGCACTCCAGGGCTCTAACTGAATAGCATTTGAGCTACTGGCCAACCCTCCCTGACCCTTCAGTTCAGTACAGAAATTCCTCCCCTTAATTTTTCCAGCACTATGAAAAAAAAGCCAAGAAGTTGCTAATAAAACAATGGTGAGACATTGGGTTTGATTAAAAACCATACTAAAGTCTCAGTCTCAGCTCCAGCAGCCAACCAGTTCCGATGTGACTGGTGACACTGACATAAATTCCTCATCTATCTCTCTATGATGCCCACATTTCCTCCCCAGCCCTGCTTGGTCTGACTGATTTATCAGTCATTTTCAGCATTAAGACTGAAGGTAAGAAGGCATTCTCAAGTTGCTATTTTTAACTGCACAGGTACCAAGAACTCTTCCAATATTAAAATCTCAGCATATCTTTCTGGCTTCCTTATGCAATAATTTCTAACTGTTCAGACCAACTTTTTCTGCCATACTTTTTGTTTCTATAAATACACAAGTATGTCTCCTAATTAAGTTCCTATGAGAATCATGTTAAGTCTGTGGGTTTTTGTGGCTGCTAAAGTGCTCTGTGGTTTTATCGTTTTACTTCAAGAAAAACTTCTCCAAGTTACCCTTGCTGTGGTTCACATTCCTCTGCCCAGAGAGCTTACATTTTTGGAAAGCTCATCTAGGAGGAGGTGTGTTGAGTGTCTAGTTGTGTGATACCGCAGACGAACAAATAGGCCCAACATGCCATCAGGCATCAGAGTCCCCCTGGGTTCTCTGGTGTCCCTGAGCAGTGTGAGACTGTCAACTACCACACTTAGCGGCACTCAGTTATCAGTGTGTAATTGCCACATGTGGAGTCTCAAAGGATTGGCAAGACTTGAATTAGGTCAATTAATTAGCCTTAATGTATTTGACTTAAATAGATGTACGAGTTCACAGGTACAGGCAATTCACTCTGCAGTTGCTAAACAGCAACAACTGCAACAGGGATGAATGAGGCTCACTATCCTCTTCTGCTGTGTCATTCACCTCCTCAAAAAGGACACAGGCAAAAGCAGGGATAACTTGGCATTTGATGAAACAGGGAATAATTTAATACGTACCATGAAAGAAAGTCAAGCTCTTTCAAATCTATGTCTTCAACCCAGTTCAGAAATGGGCATCTAAGATGAATACACACTTCGCAGAGGATGAAATTAAAGAAGCGAATAAATACATGAAAAAATGCTCCACATCACAAGCCATCCGTGAAATGCAAATAAAAACAACACTGAGATACCATCTCACTCCAGAAAGAATGACTATCATAAGGAAATCAACCAACAACAAGTGTTGGAGAGGTTGTGGGGAAAAGGGAACCCTTCTCCACTGCTGGTGGGAATGTAGACTAGTACAACCATTGTGGAGATCAGTGTAGAGACTCCTCAAAAGAGTAGAACTAGAAATCCCATTCAAGCTGGCTATCTCCCTACTGGGAATTTTCCCAGAGGAACTGAAAACATTATATCATAGTGATATATGTGTACCGATGTTTATAGCAGTACAATTTGTGATAGCAAACCAAGATGTCCATCACATGAGGAATGGTTGAAAAAGTTCTGGTATTTCTATATAATGGAGTATTACCCAGCTATAAAGAATGATAAACTTGAAGCATTTATATTGAAGTGGATGCCACTTGAACATATACTCGTAAGTGAAATAAACCAGACTCACATGTGCAAATATCTTATGGTCTCCCTAGTATAGGAAGTCAAAATAAGAAATCCAAATAGAAATGTACAACAACAACTAAAAACAATTGAGTCAGATAGTGCAAAGTAAACAGCATATGCTGCAGGGTACTAATCAGCTTTTTTTTAATTGAAGTACAAATATCAATGAGACAATTTTAAGACACCTTAACAAAACAGATTCAATAAATTAATACATTGCAAACTGTTTTCATAATGTTTTGGTATCATACAAGGTGCATACATAATATTATACTTACAGACATTATTATACCATATGTCTCTTATCAGTAAATTAAGAGAGTGTAGATGTTTGCGTATCTTATTTTTTATACCTGAATTACATCAAAGATTCAGTAATTAATACTTTCTACCTTGTTATTTTCCTAGTGGTTGTCCATAGTACTAGAAGCCTACATAATATCCTGTCCAACTACCATTAATGCAAATCTTGCCTCTCATAGAATTATGTAGAAGCACGGCATATCTATCCAAACTGTACTGTTTATACACACACATCATGATTCTTCCTTTCTATACCCCTTCCTTTGTCTAGACCTGTCAAAGATGGGCACTCCATTGTCATTCAATCAATTTAGGTGCCTGAACTCGACTCCATAATCCAACACAGTCCAGCATTCCACAATAATAGTGAGTTATCTGAAGAAGTTGTTGACTGTAGCCATTTAGAGCTCAACTTATTATTATGGCGTTGTGTTGTATATCTCATTTTTATACTTTTCTGCTGGATGGCTAAGACCTAGATAGAGCAAGACCTATATACCATAATCAGCTTTTCTTCTGATGGTTAACAACCTAAGTTCACAGATCAAAATTGGAGAAATAGAAGAGCCGCAAGGCCAGCCAACATTTTGGCCTTAGCCTTTCAAGGTCAGTGAAGACTTAGGATATAGGTGAACCTGTACTGTAACATCATGAAACTCAGTTGTGGCCCAAGTTTTCTGAACAAGGAGATTGTGGAGCCACAGAGGAAAGAAACTGATGATCTATAGTGTGCCTGGGGAGAGTCACATGGAGAGAAGACTTTCTCTCAGGCTCTCACAGAGAGAAAACTGGTCAAGCATTGGCCATGACTCATCCACATGGGTGACACAGACAAAGGATCTACAGAATAAGGTACAGGATTACAAGATAAACCCTGAGGGGACTTCACTGACCTCATCAGAAAGAAAAGCTGTATCTTTTGGTATATAGGTCTTGCTCTATCACGGTCTTAACCATCCAGCAGAAAAGTCTAAAAATGTGGTATATAATGTGGGTCCATAATAATAAGTTGAGCTCTAAATGGCTACGGTCGACAACTTCTTCAGATAACTCACTATTATTGTGGAATGCTGGACTGTGTTGGATTGTGTCACCGAGTTCAGGCACCTAAACTGGTTTAATGATAGTGGAGTACCCATCTTTGACAGGTATAGACAAAAAAAGGGGTATAGAAAGGAGGAGTCATGCTGTGTGTGTATAAATAGTACAATTAGAATAAATATACAGTGCTTCTGTGTAATTCTATGAGAGGCAAGATTTGCACTGATGGTGGTTGGACAAGATATTATATCGGCTTCTGGTACTATGGACAGCCACTAGGAAAATAGCAAGGTAGAAAGTATTAATTATTGAATCTGTTATTAATTCAGGAATAAAAATGTAAGTAAACAGCTACACTCTCTTAATTCACTGATAAGAGATATCTGCTATAATAATGTCTGTAAGTATAATATCCTGTATGCACCTTGTACGATACCAAAACATTGTGAAAACAGTTTGCAATGTATTAATTTACTGAATCTGCCCTGTTAACTTGTCTTGAAACTGTGTCATTGCTATTTGTTCTTCAATAAAATAAATAAAAAAAACAAATCTACGCCTTCATTCTATGCTTAAAATCTTGTCAATAATTAGTGGCTGGAGGAAATCTGTAGTCATCAAGTCTAAGCCTCTTAGCTGTCTCTTTAATTGTCTACACATACCTGGTCAATATCAAACTAAAACTGTAAATTTCACTAATTTTTCTTTCACCATTGGAGCCACTGTCAGCCTTGCTCCTTTTCATTTTTTATGTTCGGCACCCAATGGAACAAAGAATAGTGATTAGGATATATTTGTGCTGAGGTCTCAGGCCTTTGAGGTGACACTGAAAGTAAAGTGTAGTGGGGGAGACAACGCTGGAAGGGAGAGCAAATCATTGCTATGGAAGTAATAGAAATAAAGGGCATTTGATTGTACTAAAGGTCCCTAGGTCTCCAATGCAGGTCTTTCATAAAGATCCATGTATTGTGCAGCACACATCTGTAATTTCAGCACAAGAAGCAGAAATAGGAGGATACCAAGTTCTAGGCCAGAAGAGGCCTCAGCTGGCAATGAATATGAGGCTCTTTCCCTAAAAGAGTTCTTAAAATCTAGTTGGTCCTCTCCTTTAGACTCCTTCTTGGTGGGGAGGAAAGGGCCAGAGATAACCCTCCCTATAATGGGGCATTGCATAGGTGGTTCAGGGGTAGAATTCTCGCCTGCCTATAATGGGGGCAGCTTGTTGGAGTTTCACAGGTAGAAGCAAGCTCACACAGACACAGTTCTGAGTCCTAACTCACAGTGCCCCCCGAGGAACACTGCGGCATGGCATGGACATGTGATGGCTGTCATCTGCTTGGTGCAGGAGTGACCTAAGGCAGGATGCGTGCAGCAGAGGCAGCCTTGCGCCAAAAGGAAGTCTCACTCATATTTTATGCAACTCAGGTTTGAAACTATGCACTGACTCACCACACATACTGGTCATCATCTGACCCTCAGCCTCAGGGTATAAAGTAGGGTTACAGAGTTCTGGAAGCTGACGAGCTGCAGAGATGCCACTCTCAATGTCATGTGCAAAGCTACGCTCTCCTGCTCTCATGTCCACTCCAAACGCTGGATGCACCTGAACAGCAAACCCATCAGCTATTTCCCCTCCATTGCCGCAGTCCAGATATGGCTTCCTCACAGGGACCCCTATAGGGTCCAAGCCACAAACCAAGGCCAGAGAAGCTAAGTGTTCAGCTCAGAGCCACCAGCTGGCCCACAGGCTGTTTTATCTCAATTTTCTACTGGCAAATTACCCTGCCTCTATGCACGTTTTCAAGACAACTGTCCTGAGGAGGCATGGTGTACTTCCACAGACATTAGCAGAAGTTTTCCTACTCTGGAATTCACTTCAGAAGAAAAGTATTGGCTTCCAGCCTTCAGGGCCCTCAAAACATATACTCAAAGTCTAAGCTGGCCGATCTGAGGGGTCCTATGCTGCAGGAGAAGGAGCCAGTCTCCTACACCCCCTGAGGGATAAGCGAGGGTCTTCACTAGGAGGGTGAGCTGGACTCCTGAGTGAATTTAAAACATCTCTAGTACTTCCTGTGTGCAGAGACACAGAGCCTGCTGCTATGAACTGAACTGAAAACATGAGAAACTAGAAGTGAAAAAAGATTAGATGGTTTGTGTCCTTTTCTCAAAGAATTTTGAATCAAACAGTGGGAAGATCAAGATTTAAGCTTAGAAAGGATCTGAAGATGAAAAGCATATCTAGACTGACTGTGCCATAAAAGAAAAATGACAAATTGAACTTACCTCAAGCATAGGCTGCTTCTTGGGTTCTCAAAGAACTCTATCTGAACCGCACAAAGCTGTGGGTCCTTCTGTGTATTCATGGCTCTCCAAATCCTTCCAGGTGCCATCTGCTTTGCCCAGGAAACATCTGAAACTGAGAAGAGACTAAGAGGCTGGCCTTGACACAAAAGGCTCTCTCGGAGAAGAAAACCTATTTATCACTCTTCCTCACTCAGGCAAATTGAAATGAGGTCACTTCATTTCACACACAGTTCCTGGACATGCCCCTCCTTGATTCATTCATACTGCTGTGTGTGCCAGCTTCTACACTGTGCTGGGGATGTGGACCCGAGAAGACTGGATCTCTGCTTGTCAGAGAGCTTGCTGTCAAACCCTGGGCCCCAGAGTTTCCCTGGCCCAAGATAATAACAGCTGCAAAACTTTCTAGGCTGGAGAGTAAAATGAGGTGAGGGGATGGGGAGGATCATGAGGAGGAGAAAGGGTTCTAATGAGACAGAGAGGACTGTTAGATGAAGACCTCCTCTTGCCCTCCACCCCACCAAGGATTTCCAAGCTGTTGCAGCGCACAAACATATTACTAATGTTGATATATGGACATTCTACAGGGACAAAGGCTCACTGATAACATAAACTTCTGTCATTTGCTTCTCCAGGGAAGCTATTTCAATTGCCTTTGCAACCTAGTTTAAGAAAGAAAATTAATAAGTCCTGACGCCCCTTCCATTTTAGATAAGCCCTCTATATTCCATAATGCTAGTCATGACAATGGTGATAATAGTTGCTTTCTCCAAAACATTAACTGAAGCTACCATCTACATACTGTATATACCTGATCTGATTGATTGGCTTACATGCTATGGCAAAACCATCTACCGTGGCAGATTATGGCAATAGAATCTGCACTGCTCTCCTACCCTGTCAAGCTACAGTTAAGTTCTGGGATGTTTACCTGCCTCTGGCCCACTTTAGGACGGTTAAGGTCCAGTCTTGTGACACACATTCCTGAGCAGTGGCCTGTTTCTATGTTTTTACTCTTCATTGTTTTCTTATGCAGAGAAACTTAGGAAAAATAAACTTATAACGGTACTTAATAACATTTTGAATGAATGAATAAATTTAAATGAGACGTAATGATCAGTCAAATGAACTTCTCCAGGAAGTTTACACTTGTTTCACTAAGTGATATATAAAGTAAGCCTCTGTGTATAATGAAACTCATGGTTTAGCAAAAGGAATTGTTCAGAAAACACCCAATTCCTTCAAAAAGATAAAATAAAGCCTCCCTAGCAAGGAAGTCTAGGGATCCTCAGGCTCTTGTGATAAAGCCTCAGACTTTCAGGACTACCATCCTGGGCAGATCCAGTCCCATGAACGCTCTGGTATGGCCCACTGGCCTCATGCTGGCACACACTGTACCTCGTGCTGTTCAACATTTGTGTCTCCAGGCACTGGCCAGACCAGTTTAAGAATGTGAAACACAGCACAACACTCTACAAAGCCTTTGGATTTCCAGGCCCTGTGGCTTCCCTTCAGACCCCTCTTTCTAAAGGACTGAATGCTTCCATGGCCTTTGTTGTTTTCATATGCAGTGAGGCCAGAAAAAGGAGAAACCTTCAACCCTGGCCAGCTGAGCTGGAGAGGCGTTCCCAGGTGGCCGCTGTGGCAGAGGCAGGAGGGACAGCAGAAAGCCTGCGTGGCAATAGCAGCCCGGGTGGGCCTGCCCAGGGCCTGATCCCCTCCTTCCTCAGCTTATTAACCTGGAAAAAGAGAAGTATGGTTCACCATGGAGACCTTCTCCAAGGGAAGCAGTGTGGTTTAATGAACTGTTGGAAAAGTGTTCACTTTTCCCACTTCAAATGATCCTTTGGCATTTTCCATTGCCTTGGGACTCTTCCCTTTTTTATTTTTATTTTTTCCCTAATGGCAAATAAAACATCAGAGTCTGACTTCTTAAATACTAAGGGTCTTTTCCATCAGAAAAGGAATTTATATTCTGTTTTTCTGATAGAGCTAAAGATGAGATCTCTTCAACGAACTCTCCCCTAATATGTGGAAACTAGATTTCTTCAAAATAGCGCCAGGTTGTCAATAGTCAATAACTTCAGCCAACCTCAAACTTAAAGGAAGAAATAGGGAGAACTTATTCGGCTCTCTCTGGCCATTGCTTTCCAGTGAGTTCTTTGTTTCAGTGAATGTGTCCTTGGGGGCCTAGATTTTTTTTCTTCCCCTTCATGTACCTCGGTCCATAGTGATCATATCTCCAAAGGCTCTTAGTGTCACAAATGGGCTCAAAGAATCTTCCTTCAGACCCTGATTTCATGGTTGTAGTGTTAGCCAAAAATGATGAAGAAAATTAAGTAGACCATGAGGAATGTGTGGGATTCACTTTTCAAAGAGTTCTTAATGTTATAGATAAATATTTGTGTTTAAGTGAATAGAAACCAGGAATGAACATACACATAATTTTCATCATGACTTCTATGATGTGAATAATTTGTATATTTATTTTTCAAATTGGAAAAGCAGAAGAATGTTTAACAGAAGAATGTTAATTCTATAATATTTATCTGTATCGTGGGCCAGAATATATTCAGTTTTGAAATAACAAAATTCCAGTATGTGCACAATTTTATAGGATGTCATTTGTTGGCATTAAGTTCAAGTTTTGTGACAGACATGGATTCTAAGGAACAAGGTGTCTCTGCTCCCTCACTCCAGCTTCTCTGTTCTTCATCACAGTACAGTTGAAGGTTCTATTCCAGGCTGAGGCATAGAGAAGCCATGCAGAGTTTTCTCCCTTGTTTCTCTCTGTTTCTTTCCATATGAAGAGGTCCGTTTGTCCCAGGTGGTAGAGGTAAGAATAGTAGCTTCCATGAGCCTCTACAGACATCCCCACGTTCTGCAGAAAAAGTAGGAGGTAATATAGATAAATGTATGTTCATAAAAGCTTTTCTTATCTAATCCTTTAGATATTTTAAATTGTATCAATTGTATACATATGTGGGTATAATGTTATTTCAGTGCCAGAATATAATATATAATGACAAAATCAGGGTAATTAGCATATCTATCCCTCAAACACTTGTCATTTCTTGTACTGAATATGTTAAAAATCATTTCTTCTAGTTATTTAGAAATATATAATTACTATTAACTATAGTCACCCTACTTTGCTATAGAGAGCCATGAAGTTTTAACCCATCTTTCTAAAATTTAATATGTTCATAATTATTATGTGTAACTATGACTGTGACATATACATATCAATTTGGAAAGGAGAGAAAATTGAACAATATAGTCACTGGGCCATATTTATGAGATTAGGAGAGATGATGTTACAGTGAGGAAATTTCTATGGCTGAATAGCCATTCAGATATTTTTTAACATTTTCAGTATAAGAAATGATAAGTGTTTGAGGGGTAAATATGCTAACTACCTTGATTTTGTCATATATTATATTCTGACATTGAAATAACCTACTGTACTCTGCATATGTGTGTAATTGATGTGTGTCAATGTAAAATTTTTGAATGATTAAGAAAAAAATTTTTTTTGTATTTAGGACAGGGTCTACAGGATATACAGGGTCTCACTGTGCAGAGCAGACTCAAAGGCAAAGTGATTCACCTGCTTACAGTGTCCCAAGTGCTGGGATTACAGGTGCATGCCACCATGCCACCTCACTAATAACAAAATTACCTTAAATTTATTCTATTATTTTGCTGAATTTAATATGGTTAACCCCATTATATTTTGATTAGTATTTTTTCATTACATCCTTTTTACCATGTAAGTACTATGTATGTATATGTACAGATATGGATATAGATATATATGAACATTCATATCTATTAATGTTGCAATATATTTTATTCACCCTAAGACTTTTTTTTGATTAATTTCTTCAAGATGAGCATATTGAAGTGAACTGATATATTTTTACTTGTTTCTAACGTGTACTTTGTGTGCATTTATTAACTTTCTGTTTGCTTTTTTATTTCTTACTGACATATTGATTTGATGAACTTTCTTTGGACATATATACATATATATATATATATGTTGTAAATATTTTTAATACTAGAACACTTACATTATATATATATATATATTATAATCAAAATATAGGGTAAACATTTAAATTTTAAAATATTTTACTGTGAATGATACATTGTAATTAATCTCCCTCAAATTCTTACCATTAGCTTCGAACACACATATTCCATTATTCTTGATGCTTTCTAAAGGAGTTCTGAAAGCCTTTCACATCTTTAAAAAAGTGTGATAAAAGTGAATGCAAGAAATTCAGTAGCATAGCAGGACACAAAGTCAATACTCAAAAGTCAATAGCATTCCTCTACACAGATAACAAGCGCACAGAAAGGGAAACAATACCTTTAAGATAGTACTGTGGAAAATGAAATACCTTGGAATTCACTTAACCAAGGAAGTCAAAGATCTTTTCACAGAAAATTACAACACCCTAAGAAAAGAGATTATAGAGGATTTCAGAAAATGGAAAGATATTCCATGCTCCTGGATAGGAAGAACCAACATTGTGAAGATGGCCAAAATTTCTGTACAGATTTAATGCAATCCCTATCAAACTGCCACCAACATACCTCCCAGACATATAGAAATCATTCCTAAAATTTATTTGGAACCACAAACAACCTAGAATAGCAAAGGCAATCTTGGCCAATAAAGACAAAGCAGGAGGCATCACAATTGCTGACTTGAAATTACACTACAAAGCCACTGTGATAAAATCAGCATGGTATTGGCAACAAAATAGATCTGAGGATCAATGGAATAGATTAGATGATGCAGAGGCACCTACGAACACACTCAGCCATCTGATTTTCAACAAAGGGGCCAAACAAGTTCACTGGAAGAAAGATAGCCTCTTTAACAAATGGTGCTGAAAAACCTGGATTTCTACATGCCGAAAACTAAAACGTGACCCAGCTCTGTCACCATGCACTAAGCTAAAGTCAAAATGGATTAAAGATCTAAACATTAAAAGAGAAACACTCAATCTCCTGGAAGAGAAAGTAGGAGGAACTCTTGAAGACATAGGGATAGGTAAAGAGTTCATGAACAAACATATATTTGCATGGGAAACACTTGAAAGAATCAATACCTGGGAACAACTCTTCTTGAGAAACGCAAATTAAAGTTTCATTTTACTTGAGAAAGAATGGCAGTAATTAAGAAAACAAACAATGACAAATACTAATGCAGCTATGGTGGAAAAGAAGCCCTCCTTCAGTGGTAAGAACATAACCTACCAATGGTTATGCATAAAGGTACAACCATATGGAAATCAGTATGGAGATTTATCCAAGGATTGAAATTAGAAATTTCATATGACTCAGAGATCTCCCTGCTAGGAATCTTTCCCAGAGAGCTTAAGACATCGTACTACAATGGTACTCTCATGTCAATGTCTATAGCAGCACAACTCACATTAGCTAAATCCTGGAGACTGCCTATATCAACATATTATTAGATAATGAAAATGTCGCATCTATACATAATGGAATACTACTCTTCCGTAAACAATGGAAGACCTGAGCCATTTGTAGGAAATTGATTCACCCGAAAAATGTAATATTGAGTGAAATAAACTAGATGCACAAGCTAAAATACTGTACAGTATCTCTTATTTGAGTGAGACCAAGTGAAAACAAGGCGAATAGTAATTGTGAATAGAAAGAAACACAGAGATAGATCCTCTAGAATGGGTGTCTTGATTACTCTTCTCTTGTTGCTGGGACAAATATCCAACACTCAAAATGAAGAAAGAAAAGGTTTATTTAGCTCATTTACTGGATGTTTCAGTCCACACTCAGCTGGCTCCAAGACAGCATCACACATAGCAGAGACCAACCTTTCATAGTGGCAGCAAAGAGCAGAGAGCAGAGGGCAGTGGCACCAGAGTAGCTAGCCTCTCTCCCCACCTTGTATTGTAATGCAAATTAACTGCCCCAGGCAAGTGCAGCAGCCACACCCACAATAATCAATCACAAACTCCAAAAGCCACCCCATGACTGCATGAAGCTTTGGGAGGACCACTAGACACAAACCATAGCAATAGGGAAATAGTCCAAAGGGAAAATCACAAGGAGTATGGAGGTGGGCAATGGGAAATAAGTAGAAGAAAGATAAGCCCTGTAAAGGAAGATAGCAACCTTAATTAATGGAAACATTACATGTCATAGCATGAGCTAAGGTTAGTAAAAACAGAAATGAAAAATGAGATAGGGGAATTAGAGGAGGAGGAGGGAAGGGAAGATAATTTTAAAAGGAAAAGACTCATATGTACATAAAAACCACTCCTCATGATACTTGTAAACTACACAAACTTCAAACATGTACTAACAAAATAAAATTTTTAAAAAGTAAGAAATATTTTTAGGACAGTTACAATAATTAATACATTGCATATTCTTCGTACTAGTTATTTGTTGTCCACGATGCAGACATGATATCCTGTCCAAACACTATTAGTACAAATATTTCTTCTCACTGAATTAAGAGAAAGTAGTCCTACTAACCTGTTTTGAAACTGTCTCATTGCTATTTGTTTCTCAATAACATTAATTTAAAAAAAAAAAAGAAGGGTAAACGAGAGCCATTTATAGCTAAATAGATGAGACTTTTGTATCAGTCAGGATTTTGCTAGAGGATCAGATATAACACAAGACATTCAAATATATAAGAAATGACAAGACTAGCTTACAAAGGTCAGCCACAAGAGTCAGATGAGGAAGCGTGCAGAGAGCATCTGCACACTGTGACCCAAGGATTCAGTCCAAGGTCTGGAGTTCATTGCAGTGCTCCATCAGTATCAGGAGGACAAGGAGGCTTTGATAGAAAGCTGACAAGTCTACACTGGAAAGCTGAAGGGTCCAAGGTGGAAGCCCAAGAGTCTGCACTAGAAGCCAGAAGATTATGTCCAAGCTGACCATGAAGACCCGAGTTCCTCCAAGGAAATGGAGCCCTCCCCCCTCCCTCAGTTCCCTTTTTATCTGTTAAATGATGATTCACTCTAGGGCGGGGCCTCTATACCCTGCAGTGTGCAATTGCTGAACTGATTTAGTGAGCTTTTAACTTTTCAAGTTGCACAACTGATCAACCACTACAAATGTGAAGCCATATTTTTAAATTAAATTGGACACACATGGTTAAATAATATATATTTTAAAAAACATTCCCAGGCCATTTTCTATTTTCCCATCACTCTTTTGGGTCATTTATGAAGCAGAAAGACGGAATCTTATTCTTGAGAGCCTGTTATGGATAAGATCTAAAATGTCACCCTAATATCTCAGGAATTCAGATGGACTTTTAGAAAATAATTGGATCATGGGGTTGCTACACGGATCTAACTATTGAATGGGAGCCCAGGTGAGGGAAATGGGTTATGGAGGACACACTATTGAAAGCTATGTCTCTCAATCTGGCTCTTCTCTGTTCCTCTGTTTCCTGGCTGCCATAGGTTGAGAAGCTTTCCTTCCCTCTATGTTTCCATGTGTCCTTTCTGCATTGGAGCTCATCATGAATGGACTGTATCCTGCAAAACTGTAAGCCTGTCCTCTTTTGAATTATACATGTTAGTGGGCTGGGGAGATAGTTCAGTGGCATAAGCACCTTCCTGGTGAGCACAAGGTTCTAAGTTCAATCCCTAGTACCAAAAAAAAAAAAAAAAAAAGTGTATGCCCGATATTTTGTCTCTGTAATGAAAAAGCTGGCCAATATTCTGAAGTGTCTTCTCTGGAAACCAGAGGAGACAAATGTTAGGTAGGAGATAAAGCCAGGTATCCTTAAAAAGCTTTTTTGGTTTCTTCACTTTCCTGAGAAATGGTTTGCGGAAATGCTCAATAGGAACAGTCCCACCCACCTGTGTACATGGTTTGTAGAGAAGAGTCCTTTAACTGCTGACATTTTGTAACATTCAGTAAAACATGTGGTTCTGACTAGGCTGAGAATGAAAGCGAGGTGTTATCAATGTGATGCTGGCTACAGAGCTGAAACAATACTTGGCCCGGACTTGAGGTTTTGTACGCTGAGCCTTGTCCTTTTGCATATTCAAAACTACTTTCCATTCTGCTCCAAAAGCAAAAGGCTGACACTTATGGACTCCATCAAGAGGCCCCATTGATGCATGATTTCTCTTCATGCTTGGACAGTGAACAGCATTAGCAAGAAGATATTAAAGTGGAATCACATTCTCTAGCTCTATTACTAATGGCTCTTGTCATTTTACCTTCCTTTATCATCTGAAGACCACAGCTCCTATCACTCAGCTTTATTCCTTCAGCTTTTATGTGTGGGTCCCAGCAATGAGTCCTTCATCTTCCCTTTCAGACTTAAGGGTAGAACTACCTCCAGCCCTTGTTGATTTCTCTAAATCATGTCCACAGCTTTATTTAATTTTTCAAATAACCCAAGACTATTGTGTTGGATTCTGACTGCTACAAAGAGCATTAGGTTGCCACGCTATTCTGTCTCTAGGTCAAATTTCCCTATGAACAAAGAAACACTGGAAATGTGTGATGAGAAAGCACAGGAAAGAGGATTTAGGGCAAGCATTATCACAGCTTCTGGCATGATTGTTTGCCCAGCTCAGGTATTACACAGACAGAATAGATAATAATTGAGTGGCCAGGCTCCCCTTTTAAGCAATAGACCCAAATATTTATGTCCAGCACCCATAGTACCTCTGAAAATGTCTGAAATTTTTCTCCCTCTGATACATGGGGACTATATAAACCCAGTTTAGAAAGCAAAAACATCAAAACTTATATGAATAAGCCAGGTGTAGTGGTTGATGTTCTAATCCTAGCAATGCTAAAGGAATAAGACAGGAGGACCACAAATTTCAACCTGTCCTGGCCAATATAGTGACTTGGAATGATTAGCAAGACATTGTCTCAAAACAAAAGTAAATGGGATAGTCAAATAGCTCAGCAGATTAAAGTGCCTGCTTAGGCAGATGAAGGGGCCAGGGGTTGGATTCCCTGGCCTGCCCTGCCCATCCCCACCCCCAGGGCACACTGAAACAGTGATTGAGATTGGGCGTGGTGTTGCACACCTGTAATCCAGGCTCTTGGGAGGCTAAACACAGATGGATCCCTACGAGTCCATTCTATACAGTGAGACCCTGTAGACCCTGTAGTAAAATATAAAAAAAAAAAAAAAATGAAAAGGCCTAGGTGCATAGCTAGAAATGACAGAACTGGGTTCAATCCCTAGCAACACATACACAATAAAATAAAATGAGATAAGATAAGATAAAATAAAATAAAATAAAATAAAATAAAAAACTAGATGACTAAAAATTACGGAAAGTAAGATATCAGACACAGAACCAAAACTTGAGAAAAGTACATGAAAGGTGCATTGCTTCCAGTAGGTAGAGGGTCTTTGATCCATTTTGACATTAGCTTAGTGCATGGTGATAGAGATGGGTCTAGATTTAGTCTTCAGCACATGGAAAGTCAGTTTTTCCAGCACCATTTATTAAAGAGGCTACTTTTCTTCCAGTGAGCATGTTTGGCCCCTTTATCAAAGATAAGGTGTCTGAGTGGGGTTGTGTCTTCATCTTTCATGCCGTCCCATTGATCATCATGTCTGGTTTGTCTTTTGTTTTGCTTTGGATTTTTTGCTGATATCATGTTGATGTTATCACTGTAGCTTTGTAGTATAATTTCAAGTCAGGAACTTTGATGCCCTTTACCTTTTTTGTCAAAAATTGCTTTTGCTATTCTAGGTCTTTTCTAGTTCCAAGTTGTGATGGTTGATATATTGTGTCAACTTGAGAAGTTAAAAGCTTAACTAAATGGGCTCAGCAACTCCATACCCTAGGTCATGGATGCAAAATGCTAGGGCATGGAGGCTCCACCCCAGAGTAACTCATCTCTTAAAGGATATAAAAGAAAATTTTAAAAGGGTGGAGCTTTCCATCTTCTCTGAGGAGCTCTGGTCTTCAAAGTCAGCTTGGACTTAGTCTTCTGGCTTCCAGCGCAGACTCTTCGGCTTCTGGCTTGGATCCCTCAGCCTTCTGGAATAGACTCGTCGGCCTCCTGATGAAGCCTTCCATCGCAGATGCATCGGCCTCCTGATGAAGCCTTCCATTGCAGACCCATTGGCCTCCTGATATGGACTCGCATGGAACAGTGCAGTGATCTCCAGACCTTGGACTGCATCCTTCAGTCTCCAGTGTGCAGACACCCTTTTCACACTTCCTCATCCAACTCTGTGGCTGACCATCATAAGCCAGTCTTATAATTTCTTATACATTTGTACAGCTTATGTTAAATCTGTTCCTCTAGTGAAACCCTGACTGATATACAAGTAAATTGTAGGAATAATTTCTCTAATTCTTTAAGGTATGCTAATGCTATTTTGATTGGAATTGCATTAAGTCTGCATAAAACTTTGGGAGTGTGGCCATTTTCACTATGTTGGTTCTTCCTATCAATGAGGCAGGGAGATCTTTCCATTTTTTGATATCCCCTTGAACTTTTTTTCTAGCTACTGCAATTTTCAACGTATAGATCTACATACTAAACAGAAACATTGAATCTACTGTAAAAGAAGATAGGTAGAAATCTTGAAGACATAGGTCTAGGTAGCCACTACATGATCAAAGCCCAGACCCCATGGGAAATGGCACAAAGCGTAAACAAATGGGGAACTTGCCTTGTTAAAAAGTTTTTGCAAAAAAAAAAAGTTTTTGAACAACAAAAGAAATCACCAACAGAGCAAAAATACACACCACAGAGTGGGAAAAAAATTATATCCAGCTATCTTTGAAGCAAATGATTTATATATAAATTATATAAACAATTTTAAAAATAGACTGCCCATTTGAAAGTCCAATTTTAAAAAAAAAAAAGAGCATCAGAGATGAATACACACTTCTCAGATGAAGAAATAGAAAATTCTAATAAATATACCAAAAATGTTCAACATTATTGGTCATTCATTAGTCATTCAAGAGGTGCAAATTAAAATAACACTGAGATTCCATCTCACCCCAGAAAAAAATGGTTATCAGGGAATCAACCAATAAAAAAGGCAGGAGAGGCTGTGGGAAAAACAGAAACCTCCACTAATGGTGAGAGTGTAGACAGATGCAACCACTGTGGAAATCAGTGTAGAGATTTCTCAGAACACTAAGATTAGAGGTTCCACTGAACTGGGCAATTCTCCTTCTGGGTACTTTCTCAAAAGAATTTAAAACATACCAACCACAGCAATGCGTGTACACCCATGTTTATAGCAGCAAAATTTGTCACAAGTAAATCTTAGAAACAAACCAAATGCCCATCAAACAAGGAAT
>PVKA01003910.1:0-104560 GCA_004027165.1 Ctenomys sociabilis | reverse complement strand
CCCCAGCACCTCAGGAGTAGCAATTCTGTTCTCAGACAGTCTCAACTTCAAACGAGACAAAGAAGGTCACTATATATTGGCTAGGGGAAAAATTCAAGAGCAAGAGGTAACACTCATAAATATCTATGCACCAAACACAGGAGCACCCAACTATAAAAGACAAATCTTAAAGGACATGAAAAACCTAATATCCAAGACCGCAATCTTATCCAAGACCTTAACACCCCATTATCTCAAAAAGATAGATCAACCAGACAAAAAATTAGCAAGGAAGTAGCAGAACTGAACCAGAGCTTGGAACAAATGGACCTGGTGGACATATACAGAGTGTTCCACCCAAGCACAGCTGAGTACACATTTTTTTCAGCTGCACATAGGTCATTTTCCAAAATAGACCACATACTAGTCCGGAGGTCATGCCTAAGTATATGCAAGAAAATAGCAATTATCCCATGCATACTGTGTGACCACAGTGCAATGAAACTGGAAATAAATGACAAAAGAAACCAGCAAATCCCACTAAATTCATGGAAACTAAACAACATCCTACTCAGCAATCAATGGGTTGCAGAAGAAATTCAACAAGAAATTCAACAATAACTACAATTCAATGAAATTTCAAGTACAACTTACTGGAATTTATGGGATGCGACGATAGCAGTTCTTAGAGGGAAATCATAGCTATGAACTCACACATTAGGAAAAGAGAATGGGAACAAATAAACACCCTAACGTTGCACCTCTGACATCGAGACAAAGAAGAGCGTACAAAACTCAGAGCGCAAAGACAGGAAGAAATCATAAAGAATAGAGCAGCAATTAATTCAATTGAGATGAAGAAAACAGTTCAAACAATCTGCAAATCAAAAAGTTGGTTCTTTGAAAGTCTAAATAAAGTTGATAAGCCTCTAGCCAACCTCATCAAAAAGAGGAAAGGAAAAATTCAAGTACATGCAATAAGGAATGAAAAGGGTGAAATCACCACAGACCCAGCGGAAATTCAGAAGATTATCAATAGTTACTTCGAGAATCTTTACGCTCACAGAATAGAAGACACAGAAGAAATGGACCGATTCCTCGAAAGGTACAAATTACCAAAAGTGAACCAAGAAGATATAACAACTCTCAATAAACCAGTAACAGCCAACGAAATTACATGTTTTGTTATATAGGTCTTGTTCTATCTCGATCTTAACCATCCAGTAGAAAAGTATAAAAATGAGGTATACACCGCGGGGCCATAATAAGTTGAGCTGTAAATTGCTAAATGTCAACAACTTCTTCAGATAACTCACTATTATTGTGGAATGCTGGAATATGTTGGATTGTGTTGTCGCCTTCAGCCACGTAAATTGGTTGAATGACAATGGAGCGCCTATCTTTGACAGGTGTAGCCAAAGGAAGGGGTATAGAAGGAAGAATCATGATGTGTGTGTATGGCCAGTACAGTTGGGATAGATATACCATGCTTCTAGATAATTCTATGAGAGGCAAGAGTTGCACTAATGGTGGTTGGACAGGATATCATTTCGTTTTCTAGTACTGTGGACAACCACTAGGAAAATCATGAGGTAGAAAGTATTAACTATTGAATCTGTTCAGGTATAAAAAATAAGATAAATAAACAGCTACACTCTCTTAATTCACTGATAAGAGACATCTGCTATAATGATGTCTATAAGTATAATATCATGTATGTACCTTGTACGATACCAAAACATTATGAAAACTGCAACAAATTAATTTATTGAATCTGTCTTGTTAAGGTGTCTTAAAACTGTCTCATTGATATTTGTACTTCAATAAAATAAAAAGTAAATTTAATAAAAAATAAATTTAATAAAAGAAAAAATAATAAATTTACTAAGTAGTTACTATGTGCTGAGGTGTTATAATTCTATTATTATAGCAAACCTTAAGTACTACTATTATTCACATCTTAGGATCTAAGAATCTGAGATGCAGAGATAGTAAATAACTTCCTCAGACAAAGCTGAACTGAGAGGCCTTCAATCAAAAATCTGTCTGACTCTATATCCCATATCTTCCTTTTTTTGGTACCAGAAATTGAACTCAGGATCTTGCCTTTGCCAAGCAAGCTGAGCTATATCTCTGGTCCCGATACCCCATGTCTTAACAACCTTATTTGATATATTTAATATAAGAATTTACTGATCTTCTTAAAGTTCACATTTATATTTTATTATAATTATTGTTAACGTAATAAAAGAGAATTACACTGAAATATTTCATCTTTATATTTAATCATCTTTAATTTCTATTTTTAAAATATTTTCATTTTATTACAAATGCAGCTCACTGTGTTAGGACAATATTCACAGTTATGGACTACAAAATCTATTTTTCAACAGTAATACATTGCCAAATGTCTTTTCTGTTCATGTGATGTTTCTGGTGCTCTTAACAAAATTTTTTGTGTGCCCACTATATTATATTTTTAGAAAATTGTAAATCTTGTTAAAACCAATAAAAATATAATTTCAGAACTTTTAAAAAGCAATCTCTTATATCATTGGAGTCTCAAATCATTTCTGTTTCTATTTTCTTCTTTGTTTTGTCCAAAATGATGCTGATTTTTTAAAAAACTTATTATAAAAGATAACTTTTTCTGAGTAATATATGTTTACTCAAAAGAAATTAGAGTTTATAAAGCTAAAAAGAAATGCATAAAATTTCATTTTCTAGAGATAAAACATTATCTTTGGCTCATTTCAGAGGTAATGGAGGAATCTGAAATACATTTGAATAGATAGATATATTCATCTAAGATATTCAAATTAAATTTTCAAATGGTTTCTCTAACCATCTTTTTCTGTATATGCAAAATCTTTTTTCTTTTTTTTTATTTATATATTTGGTACAGGGTCTCACTATGCAGCTGAGACTTTTAGTGATCCTCCTGTTTTCAGCCTCCCCAGCACTGGGATTACGGGTACTTGCCACCACACCTAGAGTCAATCACCAATTCAGTGTGCCCTGGGGGCAGAGCTGGCATAGCACAGGAACCAGGGTTTACTCTATTTTTTATTTTATTTTATTTTATTTATTTATTTAGTCTTTTTGAGACAGGGTCTCATTATGCAGTTCAAGCTGGCCTTAAGCTCACTTTGTAGCTCAGGGTGGGCTCCAACTCACAACAATCCTCCTGCCTCAGCCTCCCAAGTGCTGGGATTACAGGCATGAACCACTAGGCCTGGCAGGAAAAGGAACCAGGGTTTAAAGGACCAGGGATTGGACCCTGGTCCTTATACTTGCCAAAGCATTTTCTTAGTTGGCTAAGCCAGTCCACATACAAAACCTAGACTAATTTGTCTAATTGAAAATTTATTTACTTTTTTAAAGGAATATACAACTATTTATTGGCCACTGCTCACCATTATTTACAATAAAGTAAACAATATACCTTATTTGTTGTCCTAGCTTCTCCTCAATACAGTATCTTAAAAACTGAAAATATTGAACCTACATGTAAAGAACAAGTTGGGGTCAAGAAAAAATATACAGATCAATAGTTTAGATTACAAGTTTGTCCACTCATTTACTCTAGGTCCTAAGTTGTGAACACCTCTAGCCACTCCATGAGGCAAGGCTTAAGACATATATGAATCCTGACTTTTAGTACAGATTTCAACTTGCTGTGAAGTACTGAGTCTTGATGAATTTTTAATGTTCCCTTGGTAAGTCTTAGTGAATTCAAACAAACCAAGTTTTCACTTGCTACCTTATTTGGGTGGGAAAGTTGTTGGTAGAGATAAGAATTTTTTTTCTCTTTTTGAGACAGGATTTCACTATGCAGTTCAGGCTGATCTTGCACTAACTTTGTAGCCCAGGCTGGTCTTGAACTCCCAAGATCCCCCTGCTTCAGCCTCCCAAGTGCTAGGATTCTAGATATGCACCACTATGCCCAGCTAGATAAGACTTTTTCCTGAGACGAGGGAAGTTTTGGAAGTAAATTGCATTTTTGTGACTAAAGAAAGATACAGATTCTGATATAGCTACTTTGAAAATACCTATTTTAAACTGTCCAATTAACTAAAAAATCATCTATCTAACTTAAAAGGTTATGTCTTCAGGAAAACTTTCTATTTAACTAGAAGTGATTTCTTAGTTTGCTCAGAATGATGGTGTCTCAAACATGAGGTTATCAACCATAGTTTTTGTTTTGGCAAATATTTAAAAACAAAACAAAAACCACTTACATAAAAATTTTATTTATACACACACAAACAAAAACTCAGAATGGCCCTTAAGTATATAAGCTAAAACATGAGTTCTGATTTGGACTATGGACAATGGTCGTAAAATGCATTTATGATATGAGGACATTTCATATTTGCCTCTTTTGCCAGCAGCAAGTCAGCCTCATATGAATCTTTCTATTTCATGAGAAACATTAATTCCCCACTACTATCTGTGGCACCAATTATTCGTTCAGGATCAAGACCTCTAGCAAAACCTCTAGGCTTGTCAGTAGCATCTCAATGTCAGATAAAGATTTTCTTTTGGTACCATCTTTTTCTTTACCAGCTTTTTGCAAATTAAGAAATGTTTCAATTAAATCTGGACAATCTAAATTTTCTTCAGGTTCCCATGTATTGCCAGCATCTGTAAATCTATTGCACTTCAGAAAATACCCCACCTTCCCATTCACTATACATCATTCTAGTAGTTTTTCTACCATAAACTCTTCAGGTTCTGCTTCCTCAACTTTCTTACTTTTTCCATTTTGTTTCTTTCCCATTTTTTGCAATGTAGTTTTATTGGAGGCCTTTTTTTTACTGCACATTTGAAGAGCTATTACTCACTGCCCTGGACGCTCAGTCTCAGGTCTGCAGTCTTGGCCTGTGCGCTTGCCTAACTGAAAATGTAAAAGTACAATGAAAATCACACAAATAGAATTTTTGTATTTTTGCTTTTTCTTTATGTTTTCTTCTAATTTTTAAATATTTATTTATTTATTTATTTGGTACAGGGTCTGGTTACACAGCTCAGACTTGTGATCCTGTCTCAGCCTCCCCAGTGCTTGGATTACAAGCATGCACCACCACACCTGGTTTTAGTATATGGTATCAGAGATCAAATCCAGGTCCTTGCTCTTGCCAGGCAGGTGCTTAGACCACCAAGCTATCTCCCTAGCCCTTTTAATTTTGTTTTGATTTTTATTTACAATGACATATAGTCACTGTATATAAGTAACCTATCAAAGTTTAAAAAATAAACCAGCCCTGGTGGTGCATACATGTATTTCTAGCACTTGAGAGGCTGAGGCAGGAAGATTACAGTGAGTTCAAAGCCAGACTAAACTATACAGAGACCCTCTCTCAAAAAACAATAAACCCCAAAAATATACAAACTAAAAGCTTAAAAATAGTTCACTATTTTTTCATGTTTTCTGTGTCAGGGACTCTTTTAATAGTTTTGCTTAGGATGATTCACTAAATTCTCTCCCAAAACTCCACAAGGATAAAATAATTATTCTCCAGTTACAAGAAAGAAAAAGATATCAAGAGGCTAAGCAATTTGCTTGAAGTCTTGGTTCACCAAATAAACAAAAATTGGAAAAAGAAAGAAATGTATAAGAAATTAAGAAGAGAAAAAGTACAATCAATTGAAAAGACAAAACAAATTAAGTATTATCTGCTCCTTTCCACAAACCATCAGAAATGCACAGTACAGTTGTCCAAACCATCCTGGTTCCATAGGTAAATCTCTTTCCTCCACACTCTCTCCTGTCCTTCTCAACTCAGTAACTCCTTTTGAATAAGTTCATTCCCTTTTCTTAGTATCTATTATATGCTTCAGTTTCCATTTTCCTCTTTCATACTAAGAAGACTATGATATTTGCATATGTGGGTTGGATTTATTGCACTTAAGAGTATGCTCTCTGACAAGACTCAAATTTATCCTGTTTTGTAGCTGAGTAATACTCCATTGTGTAAAAATACCACATCTGCTTTATCCATTCTTCAGTTGATGGGCACCTGGGTTGGTTCCAGGATTTAGCTACGACAAACTGTGTTGTTATAAACATAGATGCACATATATTGCTGTGTTATGATGTTTTCATTTCTTCTGGAAAAATACCCAGGAGGGGAACAGAATGTCTCTTTAGTAGAATATTTCTTTTTTCTTGGAAATGAATTTCTTCTTCCAAATGTATTTTGTACACTTAGAATGTCTTTTTCCAAAAAAGAAATAAGAAAATAAATGTATATTAATGTATTCTACTACAACTGAACTTCAAACATTTGCTTATTTTTTAATAAAATGTTAAAATGACTTATTATTAAAATAAAAATATGGCAAAACAAACAATACAAATGGTGCTGTGGAAAAGTTGTTATAAAAATCCCAGTATGTAACTCCAAAATTTATAGATCCACTCCTTAAAGGTAACTACTACTGAATTCATCTAGAATTTTTTCTGTTACAGTATTAGGCAACTTTCCACATCAGCATTATAGATCTATGTCATTCTTAATAGCTGCACTGTACACTTAAGCATCACTTAATCTGTCCTCTATTGATAGACCTAACAGTTATGTTCCCTCTTCTTACCATTTTAAAATAAACAAATATCTGTGCAATATACTTTTTCCATTTTTTAAAAAATAATCTTTTATTTATTTATTTATTTTGAAACATGGTCTCACTACACAGCTCAGACTTATAGTGATCCTCTCATCTTAGCTTCCCCCAGCACTGGGGTTACAGGCGTGCACCACCTTGCCCAGTTTCAGTAGCCAGCATTCCATGCCATGGGTTCTGGGGCCAGCACAGTATGCAGTACCAGGGATCGAACCCAGTTCCTTGTCAGACCACTGAGCTATCTCCCCAGCCCATTATAATATATTTCTTAAAGTAGACTTGTTGTGTCAAAATTTATGTATATCTTTAAGGACATATCAATTTATATTCCCACTGTGCTTTTATTCCCACTTGCCATACTTTAAAGTAATTGCTAAGCTAATAACTGACAAATGGAATATAATTGGACTAGGTATCTTATATTTTCTCCTCCAGATCCTCCCTATACTGTTTTGCCTGCTTGTTGCTCTGGGATGATAATGTGTAGTTCCCAACGTGTCAGCTTTAGAAATAAACACTAGCAGGAGACACTGAGGAATGGTGTGGAGAGACTGATTGATTGATTGGTTGGTTGATTGATTGACTTCTGGGGCTGCCTTTCAGGAGTAGATAGGGTCTCTGTATCTGACTGTTATGACTGAGCAAAGGACACAGCTTCCTTTCCCCACAGCCTCCTCTGTCTTCAGGATCCAGCCACTACATCCTCCTCCAGTCCTCTCAGGTATAAAGAATGCAGTCTGTCCTGCTAAGCCAGGTATTGCCCTCTTGTTTATGGATCCCCTAACCCTTGCACCCCTTTGTAAAGAGCAGTATCTTTATTAAGAACTTCTAAAAATGTCTAATATGAGCATCTTGTTTCCTACCAGATCTGTTCCTGAAACCTCAGCCAAAAGACTTTCCAGCCCTCTCAATAATTTCTGAGCAATGTATACCATGATTCTAAATCAAATTTTTTCTAGTTAGAGCAGATTTTGTTGTTTACTTTAGACAGCTAGTTAAGAACTCTAGCTAATTCAAGTAATTTGTACCTAAGGACAACTAAAATCTGTGCAATTCATTTACCCAGTAGACATCATTGAGCACCCACTGTGTGCTAGACATGGAGAAACAAACCAGTTTGAAAACAAATTTCTCCTTTAAGGGGGTATATCCTACAATTAAACTAATGAACCTATGCAATTATTTTAGACAGTATTGACTATATTATAAGGAAAATAAAGTTAAGTGGAGGATTAGCAATGCTATATAGATGTTTTATGAAGAATGTTTGGAGATCCTTCTGACATGTAATTTGAGCACAGGACTGAATGTCGAAGAGTAGTGCACCATGTGAAGACCTTGGACATCTATGCTCCAGGCAGAAGGTACAAACAGGGAAAGGCCCTGTGTTGGCAACCAGCCTACCTTGTTTTTGTTTTTTTTTTCATGTATTTAGTACAGGGTTTACAGGGTCTCACTGCACAGATCAGACTTGTAGTGATTCTTGTTTCAGCCCCCCAAGCACTGGGATTATAGGTACATGCCACCATACCAGTCTCATTCACTGTCTCAGCACACCCCAGAAGCAGGGCCAGCACCCCACACCAGGGATCAAACCCTGTCACTGAGCTCAGCCTAAGGAGGCTCTTTAGTCTGCTGAGCTCTCTGGCCGACCCTTCCTACCCCATCTGAAAAGCTGCAAGAATACCAGGGCAGCTTCAGGTTGTGTGGCCTTGCCTGCCCAACAGCCACTGTCCCTTTGTCCTTACTGTACAAACTCTAATTTGGTTCTGTTACAGTGCTCAGATTCAGGCATGACCCATCACTTGTCTAACACAGTCACCAAAACCCTGAGGTGTTATTGACGGGTACGTTTCCCCGGTTCTGACCAATAAGACATGAGAGCACCTGAAAAGGGGCTTTTAAGGGATTTTTCTCTATGGTAAAAACAGACAAAAGGGGGCAATCTCTTAGTTTCCTTTCTTGCCTTCAGTGCTCTTTGTCTGAATGTGATACTTGGAAATACAATGATCTTGTAACAGCCTCAAAATGCTAAGCCAGGTTTAAAAGACAGTACAGGGCAGGGGAGATGGCTCAGTAGAATATGTGCTTCCTTGGCAACTGCAAGGATCTGAGTTCACTCCCTGGTTCTGAAAAAAAAAAAAAATTCTAAGATTTATTTGGGGCTGAGGAGATGGCTCAGTAGAATAAGCACTTCCCTGGCAAGTGCAAGGGCCTGAGTTCAATCCCAGGTTCTGCAAGAAGAAAGAAAAAGACAGTACATACACGTGGCAAAGTGAAAAGATAGAAGGAACGCTAATGAAACGTTGGACCTTCAAAACCAACACTAGAACCACTTATTTTCCAGATTTCCTATTATGTGAGTGAAAAACATTTGTATAGCTTAAACCATCACTGGTTTTTCTGTTCCTTGCAGTCATATCAAGCCACTAGGAAATGGTAACCAAGGTAAGTAAGAAAGGAAAACAGGGCCCAGATCACACAGTTTCTTTTAGGATAAAGTATGATGTTTGGATTTTATTCTAAGTATAGGAGACAGGCAAATTGTAATTTTATTGTATATATTATAAAAATAATTCATTATTAAAATAAATATTGTTATGGTTAATTTTAGGTGTTGATTTGACTAGGCTAAGGGATAGCTGGTAAAGAACTAATTTTGGGTGTGTCTATAGCAGTTTGGTTCCCAGGAACGTAGAGATGATTCAACATACATAAATCATCAAATGTAAAACACCATATTAACAGAGCCAAGAAAAAAACTAGAAGAGTCTGGCATTTGACCCAGTGAACTCTTGAGGAAAGCTCCACCTACACAAGTTTTGGCAGACACTGTCTAATCTGTGGAGGACCTGGGTAGAACAGAACAACTGATAAAAAAGGGTAATTCTCCCTCTGAGAATTACCTGAATTCTGAAGTTGGGACAGTCATCTTCTGTGTGTGAGATCAGACTCCAGGCACCCAAGCCTTCAGATCGATAGTGAGTTGTATCATCAGCTTCCCCAATTCCCTACATCCCCAGTTTTCATTATTTCACTTATTTTCATTATGTGAGCCAACCTCTCCATTTATCTATCTACTGATTGGTCATCATCTCTTTATATCTCCATATATCCTATTGGTTTTTTTCTCTAGAAAACCTTAAAGATACATTTATCATTTTCATTTTTAACATTGAAAGCAATTACAATTTAGCACCAGATTGAAAGAAATGAAATAAAAAGCCTCACTAATAATTACTAAATATTTTGGCTGAAATCCTCAAATGCTAAGAATGTTGCTGATCTCTTATCTGAAAAGCAACTTTGACAAAGGTTCTAGGTATCACTTCTGCCTGCTCTAGCTTTGTCAGAGTCTTTAGCAAATATGCTGTGTTTCAGAGTCTGTAATTGCTGCCTTAGAGCCTCATCTGTCTTTGAAATAGTTCAACATTTATGCCTTGGCTTCATGTCTTTGAAAACAAGGCAATTTCCTTTCATAAACATGGCTGTCCTGAATGCCTTTCATGTTGTTTTTATCCCAGCTGGCACCAAAAGAATCATAAAATGAGGTAGCTCGTTTAAATATTTTCCTCATGATTGTGTTGTTCCCCCATTCAGGAAAAAGATTATTGGTTGCCATGGCAATCAGCTTCTACAGCATTCCATTCGAAGTAACTGCACAGGTAGAGCACAAGCTTTACTCCGCATTATTTACTGTAGTTTTCTGCAGATGTGAATGTTTTTCTAGTCTCTTCTCTGTTGCCTAAAATAATCACCCAACCAACTAGACAAATAACCTGGTTAAACCAGTCATTTTTCACAAGCCCTCTATCCCCAGAATATTAAAAAAATTTAAATTACATACAAAGTTGTTTCACAGTTTCATCTAATTTTATTCTACCCAGGCCCTCAATAACACATAACTGAGAACTTTCTGCTATCTTCTTTCACCATTTGTATCTAGCACCATTTGTATCTCTTTAACCATATGGGAAAAATGATCAATGATTTTACAGTAAAAATCAAAGCAGAAGAAAGCCTTATGCAACTATTTCCCATGTTCTACATTACAGTTCTTCTGTGGATAATTCTCCAACTTCTCTCTCTACAGCATTCTGAGGATGCTCTTGAAAGAGTAAAACTTGTCCTTCCTGATGTAGAGATGCCAAACACTTGTATTCTTCTCTCTCTCTCTCTCTTTCTCTCTCTCTCATATTTTAGGGAAGAGTCTACAGGATATTCAGGGTCTCCCTACTAGATAGGACTCATAGTATTCTGCCTGTTTACAGCCTCTCAAGAGCTGGGATTACAGGCTCACAGCAGGCCCTGGGGGTGGGGCCAGCAAAGCAGGCCTTGGATTAAACCCCTGGCCCTTGCACCTGCTTGCAGAAGCTTTAATCTGTTGAGCTATTTGGCTGGCCTTTGTATCCTTCTCTTCAGACTGCTATTTCTCTTTTAAAAAACTGATTTAGCTTTTCTTGAAGAAATTGCTTATGTTTCCTATTGAGAACATTATTATTAATAATAATAAAAGATGGTACTATACAAGCCAAACAAAATGGTGTGCTGGGTCAGCAAAACTGTAGAGGATGGTGATGATTTGCACAGTCCAGTGGATAAACTGTTTCCTACAACTCTTTCATTTTCCCAACATTATTATAATGATTTAGTCCTTGTTGGTTATTTAGTTTCTTCATAATTATGTGCTGTAACTAGGAAGCTTGAGATTTTCATTTTATCAAGAGATACCTTTTTATCTAGTATTCATATATCTGAAGTTATCTGAAGCATTAGTGGTATTTGATCATTAAAAAGAGGGACTTAAAAAAAGAGTTGCTATTATCTGAGTCAATTAAAAATGAAATCTGATTCAAATTCATTTTCCTGCAATTTTTTTCTGAAGAATATCTTTTCATTGACAAAGACATACCTTGCAACCAATCTTTGAACATTCCATTGAATGTCATTTCCTATTAAGGGCATGGAAGTAAACTTCGTAACTAAAACAGATGCCATCGCCTACAGATTCTAAAATCAGAGGGTATTCATAAACCGGCCCACAAATTGTCAGTGTGTAGTGGGAAACAGGAGCTGTTAAAAATTTGAAATGCTGCTAAAGTACTTTCTCCCTTTTCCGGTAAAAGAGAATACATTACTCTCTAGGAAGCTCTCAACTTTAAAAAACATACAAAGGCATTAGTGTTGGGGAATCATGACTAGAATTTGGATTGTATCAGCTCATTTTATGAATAAAGACACTTATTTATAGCTGGAAAGCCCCGGAATGGTTCTCTGACTCTTCTCCAAACTCTAGTGGAATTGCTTTAAGAGTAGGGAAAAAGGTTTATTTTTTTTCTGCAAAGGTATTACATATTATATAAAGTGTTTCAAAGTTTTAATCATACCTTTGGAAATATGGACATATATGTATTTTCCCATATACTAATCTGACACAAACTGGAAAAAAAAGATAAATCAATTCTAGATAGATTTCTAGGCTGATGTAATCACATGAACTGAGGTAACTATCCCAGAACACTATTAGATTTATGAAAAAAGTAGTTGCTTTCAATTTTCAACTGATAAAAGATAGCTGAGAAGAAACCTGGATGTCACTGTGAAAAGTAGAAACTAATGCAGGTCAGCATTCTAAGGGTACAGAGGCAGCTGACAAGCTGTTTTGACAAGTACGTGAAGATAAGGAAGAAGACAGTAAAGGAGAATGTGTAATGAAAGGGTCAAATGAAGTGCTTGAAAATGGTTAAGTGAGAGTTTTTACATGGCAGGAAATAGCTGGAAAGAGAAAATTACTCAGCTAAGAAACTGTTCAGAAATTTTTTATAAAATAATACAATTGGTATTTTAATTTGCAAGGGCCAAGTAATGACATTATTTGAAGAATGACAGTTTTACTGTTTCAATATGTTACACAGAAGCTTCAATTTGTCTAAAATATAAACTTGTAGAAGTTTCTATTAGTATGACAATACTATACATTAAACAAGTTGGCAAGTTTTCATTACAACCTTTATAAAAACTCATTAATTTCAATATTTCAAGCTTTACATGAGATTGTGATTGCATAAAGATGACTGGACAGCCTGCATTGGTTGCAAATTGGTCTTTTCTTTAGTGTTCTTTAACCTTGGACTTCCAACTTGAGCAAACAAAACCACTGTTCCTTAATTAAGAATCATGTGATATCTAACATTAAAAGCATTTAACATTAAAAAACTTTTGTTAAAACTCACACATAAATTTTTGCTTTCATTTGAACTTCATGGATATTGACTTATTAGTTTTCTAACAATGACCTCTCAGGTTGGTAATTGCATGTTTATGGTTTTCTAGGTAACTTTTATTTCAAATACTTTGCTTCATGTCAAATTGGCATGTATTGGATATTGGTTTGCAAAACATGGTCACTGAACTTGCTTACTACCTGAAATTGTAATGGCCTTCAGCAGTGTCATAATTTTATTTCCGTGCCATGACTATCAAACTAAATAAAATCAAAGTTACCTAAATGTACTTAAAAATAAACTCTTAATTAAAACAATGAGGTCATTTAAAAACCTCATAGTTAATTTACAATTTGAAAAGCACTCTTTTTATGGACACATACACATCTGGATGCAAACATATAGCTGGCTACTCAAAAAAGCCAACATACTTGTGGTACTTAAAACAGTGAAACTATTAAAGACAAAAATAATCTAAATGTGCTTAATAAAAAGGGACTTGGGGTCTTCCTTAATTTCCAGACTAAAATTCATATTCTTGATGAACCACAAGAGTGTTCAGATCATAATAATCTGAGTAAACTGCTTCATTTGAATTTGACTCATTCTCCCATGCCAGACCAGTACTACTTTAAACATGAAAACGTTCTATAAATCACTTGGTGACCTTCCTCCACTTTAGTTACCATCTACTATAACACTAATCACGATTCCACTCTACTCCTCCGTGATTTAGGTAACCAGAGAAAGAAAACGTGTAAAGGTCGGCTGTGGCCGCGACGGTACTCAGGATCTCGGGTGAAAGCGATTTATTTCCCCGAAGTCTGGTTGGAAGTCTCCAACACCGGCGACCAGGATCGGCCTCCTACACCTTGCAGCCGGCGGGACGCTGCTGCCAAAGAAGTGGTTGTTGCTATGATTCACTTGAGCTTGGCACATTTGCTATAAAGAACTCTGCACCTCCCGCCCCTACCACCCTCGAATCTTCCACTGGCTCCTTTGCTCTGGCCTTTAAAGCACAGCAAGCAGGTGGGGATAAACGGGCTCACTCAACCCTCCTCCCTCCTGGACATTCCCTAATTTAGCAGTACTTCCGGTCGCGTGACATCATCCCCCCTATCCCCCCCCCGCACTCGGTGACGTGAGCGCCGGTGACGTGCATGCGGCGAGAGCGCGCTGACGTTGCTATTTAAAGGTCCTCCTGTGGGGAGGATGGAGGCACTGCGCGGGCGGCCGGCGCGTGGCTCAGAGGGGATCATAGAGCCAGGAAGCGGGGCCCCGAGCCAGCGGAGCAGCGGCGTGCATACGCCACCTGTGGGCGGCCGCTAAGGGTCTGGGGGGGGAAAGGACGGACTGACGGACCGACTGGAAGGTCCGGCTCCTCATTAGGCCTAGCTGGGCCTCCGACGCCAGCCTCGCCACACGCAGCTCCGCCCCCGCCCGTCTACCTCAGGCTCCGCGGCGCCTCGGCCGGCCCGCGTCCAGCCCCACCCGCTGCAGGGGGAGGGGCCGCGCGCGCACGCCGTCTCTGTCTCCGCCCACGCCTCGTCGCGCGCTCTCCTCACGCCGGCCGCGCTGACTGGAAGCGGCGCTCTGCGCTCCGGGAGCCGGCCGGTGGAGGCGGAGGCGGCGGCGGCGGCGGCGGCGGCGGCGGCGGCAGGCTTAAGGTTCCTGAGCCAGCGCGGCTCTGCCCAACGGGAGCCAGATTCGGGCAGTGAGCAAGAGCAGCGGAGCGGCGGCGGGCCCGGGCACAGGCGGCGGCACGGCGCAGGAGACAAGCTGAGGAGGGGGCTCCGGGGCGCGAGCCTCCAGACTCGAGCCGCCTCCCCACCCCCGACGCGGCGGCAGCCTCGGCTCACGGGTGCCGTCGACGCTTCGGCCTCGTCGCCGGAGCGGGGGCAGGGTGCCGGGAAGCGCGGGGCTCGGATCTGGTCCCATTCATTCTCCGCCGACAGAGTCCGCCCCTGGCGCTCCGGAGAGGCCAGGCAGCGGATGCGGAGCCCGGCACGGGCCGGGCCCCTTTGTGCGCGGCGGTGGCGGCGGGCCGCCCGGGGCTGAGGTGGGTTATCCGCCTCCCGCTCCGCCGCGGCGCCCAGCAGCTGCCTTTTGGGAAATGGCTCCGCTCAGCCTCCTCGGGAGAGCGCATCGCTCATGCCCAGTCTACCCGCTCTGTTCTGCTGCTCGGGAAGGGAGAAATTGAAAAGGCAGATGCTAGTTTGCACGTCGCAAGCCGCCTTGTGGGCGACTCGAGATTTTCTATAGTTTTTTCTCCCTCCTAATGTGAGTGCAGGGAAGCAATGGTATTGCTGTTTTTAGGATTTGTCTTTTATTATTAAAGTGCACGTCGCGTTGGGTTGCACGCTCCACCTCCAGAGACCTAGAGTGGAGAAATTTGAACCCACAGCCTTAGCCTCGAAAAGGCCGAGTTTCCCATCCCTCCGGAAGTGCGGAGATGACAGCGAAATGACCAGCGAACTCATTTTCTGTAGTACTTTGTAAAGCTGGTTTTCTGCGTTTCACTACCTGGACGCTCATCTGTGGAATAGAGTTGACTTGAGTCCCCGAGCAGTATTTTAACTCTAATAAGCAAATGTCATCACTGTTCGAACGTCTTGATATTAACGAGAGAGAAATTTCACCAACGAGAACTAATTGAACTGTCAGTATCATTGAAATATCTACGAAAACGGATCTTGGGGCGGGGGTTAGAAAAGCAACTGCGAAATAGCCTCCGGAAAAATTCCTTTGGAAGTTATTCTGTAACCTGAGTAGAAACTTCACAGCAAGTTTTCACTGGGCAAAATGGGGTAAGGATTGTTGTGTTTTTGTTGCCTCGTGTGTGTGTGTGTGTGTGTGTGTGTGTGTGTGTGTGTATGTATTAAACTGTGGTGGTGACCCTTGTTTCCAAGCAAATTTTCTCTTTTGCTAAGCTGGTCTTTAAAACACAGGTGTACTAACCTTTTAAGAAGTTATTTTTGTAGAATGACACCAGAGGTCATCAGGGAGCATGAGTATTTTGTGTCTGTAACAGACGACACGTTCTGCCGAATACTGTTTTACTGATAAACTGCCCGACCATCAGTTAATCAAAATCACGTTATCTTAGGTTTTGTCGACTGGCATCTTTCAAAAAGTAACGTACTGCATTCTCTCAGTACTTTGGAAATAATGAGTTGCACAAAGGAACAATTGTACCTACTCAGAGGACAGCCCTGGACGAGGTCCAGGTTAAATCGTGAGCTCTCCTGTGTGCTCTGTTTTGTCCTTGAATGTTCAGAAAAAACGTAGTTGATTTATTGAGTTATTAAAAGCGAAAATCGGAGTCAAACCAATACAGTTTACACATGCGGGTGCACCGGGTACCGAGATCAGAGCTTGAATAGGGAAAGTTTTTGGTGGCAGACGCTTGTTCATTTCTTTTTTTTTCCCCCAGTTTTAATCTTAGATCTTCACTTTGTGCTAACAGTATCAGATCTACATCTTAAAAACCAAGAATGAGCCACCCAAAGTTTTGTAGTTACAGTATCAGATCTACATCTTAAAAACCAACCAAGAATGAGCTACCCAAAGTTTTGTAGTTGATAAAAGTGCTAGTAGTGACTTTTCTTAATTTCAGCTGGAACCCTATCACACATTATTGGAATAATGATCTATTCCTATCTTTGACAGATTGCCAGTTCTTTCGGTACACGAGGAACTTTCCAGAATTGTAATTGAACGAACATGTAGTTGAAGGACAGGGTTTTAAATGATGGACTCAAATTCACTGATGATTTAAGAGTATACACACATTTCCCTAAATTTCTTGGTAGCACTTTATTTTTGTGACAGTTAGAATTTGAACTTTCTTTAAAAAATTCAGAAAATATGTTATAGAAATCCTTTACTCAGGAATCATTGAGGTGATAATTGGTTTTAAGACTCAACTGACAACTTGCACATTATGTGGAACTGGTGAGAGTAAAATACCTTATTCTATTTATGGTGCTGCTATTAGTAGCTTAGTGGCCTGAGGCACATTGCTTCACCTCTATGACTTTTTGTTTTCTTATCTGTAAAATGAAGGGATTGATTAGATGAAACAACTTTGATTTTTTTCCAGTCTGTAAAAATGATTTTTTTTCCTGTTTTTTTGATCTATTGACCTTTCAGATGGAGAGGTATGTTTTTCTGCCTAAGCTATTTGAGTACTTAAGCTGGAAAATAATGGTATTTGAAAAATGTTTTGGATAAATTATATCTATATCTATCTATATTTATTTAGACAGGGTTTCCTTGTATAATTCAGGCTGGCCTAAACTTGAGAATTTCCTGTCCCAGCCTTCTGAGTGTTGAAACTACAGGCATGTGCCATCACTGCTGGTGAAATTATGCAATTTTAAATGAGAAAATACTGAAAGACCTTCATATTCAAAACCTTTGCAATATGAATCCTTAAAAAGTCACTGTTTAAAATGTGCATACACACAGTCAGGTGGTAGTTTTTCATGTTGGAAGTCCACATTTTTCAGACTAGAATGGTAGGTAGTATTGTGAAAGAAAATCAGTTTTTTACAAACTTTGGTCTATATAAATTCCATTCTTTTAGCAGGGAAAGTATGTATGGGTTGAACTTACAACTAAGGAGGTTTAGAATAATTTAATTAGAATAATTAATTTTTTGCCCTTTTGTTAATAACATTTTAGAGGTCAAATTTGAGTAGTAATTGTGCTATCTTTCCAAAGTTTAAGACTGACCATTTTCAAGGAGAGGGAACTGTTTGATCTGAGTTGTTGAAAGAGAAAGACTAGGTAGAATTAGAAAAGCGTACAGCAAAGACATGTGCAGAAGCTTCCACATTTTGCAAGTATGATAAATGTGGTGTCAGTGTAGTCACCTGGATCTATTTAAAACCAAAAGAAACAGAACTTTAAATCGCTTTAAAGTTTTATCCTACCCATCAGTCCTACACTACCTTGCTCTCACAAGTTTTTGTTTTAATAGAAATTATCTGTGTCATAGATATATAATTGTAAGTGAGGGGCAAAGTCTGAGCAAAGGAATTTTAGTAAAATGGATAATTGGCTTGGGTAGGAAAAATTTATGCCACCTATATTAGTTTAAAAAACTAGAAAAGAGAATAGCCGAAACTGACAGTTGGCTCAGTCTGTAAAAAGTACCTTGGATATTATGTGAAGTGTTTAATTGCAGTACGGGTTTGTAAAATAGTGCATCAGACTTCCTAAAAAGGAAAATATTTATGTAGAATGAAGTCCATGGAAAACTTATTAAGTGTCAGTAAGGAGCCCCTGTTAAAAAAAATTGACACACACCTCCTCCAACCCTAGTTGAGAGGAGTGAGTTAGTAGCTATTTCAGAGTTATTAGTGTGGGCAACCCATTTTCTGGGACCCCTTCTGTCCCTGTTAGGACCTTCTCTTTCAATAAATTCTTCCCATACTAAAGAATAAGTAAATAAATCAGTATAGGCAACAGAAACCAAGTAATTCCTTTTTTTCTTTTTTTTTTTTTTTTTTTTTTTTTTGGTGGAACCAGGGATTGAACTCAGGCCCTTGTACTTATTCAGGGAAATACTTATTCCACTGAGCCATCTCCCCGGCCCCAAAATCAAGTAATTTCAGCTAGTCATTTTGTGCTACCTCTGTGGTGCTTAGCTTTTATTGACTACTAGTGTCACCTCCACCACCTTTAAAAACTACACTAATTGTATGTATGAACTGCTAATGAAGTTTGATAATGGTGGTTTTATTTTCTTAATATGCCTTGGTACCCCCTGCTTCGCCATCACAACTCTGGAAGCAATGGACGGGGTGCAGCTGTATTGCAATCTGAACTGAGTCCATTCTTTGCAGAAAGACAGGGAAGTGATAGGTCTTTCCCAGGAGCTTCTAGGAGTTTGATCTCAGCAGGGGCTTGTAGCAAAAATGCAGAAATCTTGATTCATTCACCTCTACGGTATAAATGGGCTTTGTTGGAAAGGCAACCAACCATTCTGTCATTTGTAACAAAGTTATGTGGGAGTTCTTACTTTGTTCATTATACCAACTTTAATATGTAAGCTCTGTGATGCTGAACTGAGACAAAGTTGTCTATTCCCTCAAAGAGTATATAGTTTAGAGACTGGGAAGGCATTTGAGTTTAGAGTACAGTGGAATATGGAAGAAGCTATAATGTAGGGCATTATAGTGGCAAAAAAAAAAAAAGTATCTCTGTGTGAGTGTGTATGTTTGACATTTGCTCCTACTGGGAAGGTAAGTGAGGTTTGCGGAGCAGAAAATAAATATTAAATACTGAAAGGTGAGTATAGGTGAGCCCTGTAGCCTACTGAGAAGGCATTCAAAGCAGAATGGTATGCTTGACCGCCTTAAGGAAAGGAACTGCTAGCTGGGCATGATGATGAAATATACCCTTATAATCCTAGTAGCTCGGTAGACTGAGGCAGGAAGAATCCAAGTTGGAGCCCAACCTGGCCAATTTCCAAGACCTCGTCTCAAAATAGAAAATAAAATGGGCTGAGAATGTAGCTCAGTGAGAGAAGGCTATGGGTTCATGTCTTCATGCTAAAAGGGGTTGAGGGAGTACAAAAACCTTGGTAAAGATTGAGGGGTTGATTGCCTGGGGTTCCAGTGGGTAGAACAAAAGGTGGATTTAGAAAGCCTAATTCAGGGCCAGGGTAGATGTCCTTAGGTCAAATAAAAGTCTGGGTTATGCTTGTAGGCAGAGTATATCAAGCTTTTTAAAGGTGGTACCCATTGGTAACACGGTTTTACATTGTGACCTAGTATGCTCATATAAATGATAAAACAGCACAAAACAGTGTCTTTGTGTGGTAGTATGCCACATAGATAACTATTTTGTTCTATTATATTTCGTTTTTAAGAGGGAATGATGGTAGAGACCCGCTAGATTGGCTTAACATCCCTGAGGTATCAACTGGGATTTGAAAATACTACTCTTGGTGATAAGATCCAACACAGGGTTTAAGCAGTGTAGTAGTAAAAGGATCTGGATGGTAGCGTAAGTTTTTTTTTGTTTTGGCAGGACTGGGGATTGAACTTAGGCTCTTAAGCTTGCCAGGGCAGCGCTTATTCCACTGAGCCATCTTGCCGGCCCCAAGAAGTTTTTTTAAAAACATTTAAAACTTGGTTTTGTGTGTTATGTTCCAGAACGCCCGATTCTGGCTAGGTAGAGGAAGTAGGTACTTGGGCAACCCTGGAAAGTTCTGAAAGTGGAAAGGGGAGGATGGGATTGGGAGCTATGTAGATGACTCAGTGAGTCTCTTTAAATTGGGGCATTTCATGTATGAATGTAAAAATGTTGGAACACCATGTGTTCCTAGCAAAGGCCTTCATTTTCAGGTATATTGTGGAATAAAGAATTTGTGAAAAGGAACCAAGTCCTTATATAGTACAGTTTTACATAATCGAGTATCTCAGATAAACTGGTATTAGTAATATCTCAAAAGGTCTAGTCTCCAATCTTTTGTTATTTGGTAGAAGTACCTCTTACTGGATTGTTCTGTTTTGTTATTTAAAGTTAATCCAATTAACTGGACAGATTAGGGGGGAAAGTCCCTATTTAATATGTATAATACAATATATTTTCTAATACAACTTGTCAAATACTTTTAAATAGCTTTAGTGTACCTTAGTACAGGTCTAGTTAAATAAAACATGCAGGTGTGTGTTTGTTTTGCTTATTTGTAATACCTTTTGACCTTTGGCTAATACAGTAGGATGACTGTTGTAATTTATGAGATTCATTATGTTTGTGGAATAAGTAGGATTTTTTTTAGAGATTGAAAAGAAATTTTTCTTTTTTTTTATTTATTCTAAACAAAATAGAAAAATAATAGATAAAACATTTGAAACAATACGCAATTTGAAAAAAAACTAGATGATAGGTATTCATTAGTGGAAGTTATATTGCGTTATTGTTTTCAGTATAGTTACTCAGATTACCAGATATAAGCACGTAAAATTGTTCAAAGGAAAAATTTTAACCTTTAACAGCTACCTTCAAACAGACCAATAGAGGGCCTGCTGGGTGGGCTGAGACAGCGATGGAGACTGGGCATGGGGCACCTTTGTAATTGCAGCACTTGGTAGGCAGATCACTACAAATCTGATTTAGTAGTGAGACCCTGAACACCGTGTAGACCCTTCCCTAAAAATACAAAAAAAAAAAAGAGAAAGAAATTAGTAGTACAATCGTCTTAGCTGTCCTGCATACATATATGCGCTTTTTCTCCCATTATTTTCTCCTTTCCTTCATCCCAGTTGTTTATTCCTTTTGTTAAAACTTCTGTTAATATTTCAAAAATTAGATAATTTTAAGGCATTGCAAATTTATTTTCATTTCAAGAGTCTATACATTTGATAGTGATCATAATTATAACCTATGTATACAAATAAGCTAAAAGTTTCAAATATTACTGAATGTTATTGAAAAAGTAAAACTTTTTATAAGCTAATCATTGAGTGATCTTCAATATATAAATAGTTGAACATTTGGAATTTTAATTTTAGACCAAAAAAGTCTTAAATTTTGTAGTGTACCACACTTTATATTGTAAAATTAGGACAATTGTGATCACTTTCCATCAAAAGAGACAGACTTATTAATGAGCTTGTGTTTCTGTTTTTTTTTTTTTTTTTTTTTCAGTTTATCTGTATTAACTCTTTAAGCAGTATGTGACCTGGACACTCCACTTCTATTCATAGGCCTTGTTCTAGATTATTTTTCAAACAGCACTGAAGTATACCTAGGAAATTTAGTTTTGTTCTGTAAACACTACTTCTCTTTAGGAAATAAAACCCATGCAATTTCTGCAGTCAAGTTGTTTCAGTTTAAGATACTTATTTTTACAAGCATAAGACATACGAAATTGAAAGGGGAAAGTTTAAAAAAGATTCTACAAGAAAACGCAAGCTTTTTAATGAATATTCCTTTAACATCAAGATATCAACACTTCAGAGACAAAAGATTTGGTCTACTATGGATTCTAGCTAAATACTTCAGACCTCACAAAGTTAACAATAGGTTACATCTTTACAACAAACATCTTAACCTGTTAAATGTGTTTTTAATTTTAATATTTGATACCCTTTTTCCCACCCCATTGTAAGTCTAACATGGTTCTGTGTTCCTTTTTATAAAATGTCTGAGGAGAAAAAGAAATGAAACTAAAAATCGACTGCTTGTATTTTAAGCAGTATTTTGAGGGGAAAGAGGATAAAATAATTGCTATGTATCATTTTTATACTTTGCTTTTTTTCCTCTACTTGCATTTTATTTATTTTCTGTCTTGCTTTTAAGGTTTCCAAAAATTTCTTCACTTCTCTGGGTAAGTGTAATTTAGAGTTAATTTTGTAGGAGCATTTTTTAGTGACCTTGCAAAGGAAAACATTTTTTTCTTTAGTAATGGGCCAGAAGGCCTTTACACCTTGTGTGGTTAAATTACTTTTAAATGTAGTCAACTAAATTTTTACTTAATTTAGAACGGAAATTCACTTATACTTAAATATTATTTCTCTTTTAATGGGTGCTGGTAAAGGAAATCAAAAAGTCAGCCTTTTATATGTCAGAATACAAAATTGTTTGAACAGTCCAGAAAATTTAGCAGTCCAAAAATCAGTATTTTCATCTGCACTAGGACAGGTAGTTTGCATTACAATATAAGGAGAGGAGAGAGGCTAGCTAGCTGCCTGAGCTGCAACCCCTCCCTTTAGTCCCTGCTCTTTGCTGCCACCATGACAGGTTGTTCTCTGCCATGTGCCACTCTGCCTTGGAGCTAGCTGAATATGAACTGAAAGTTGCAGTAATTCTGAGCTAAATAAACCTTTCTTTCCTTCAAAAATAAATAAATAAAATCATTATTTTCATAGTCTGTACCTTTGTAGTTCTCTAGCTTTTGAAAAAAATCACCTTAATGTTTTAACACTTAACATTATCTTTAATAATATCTCTGCTTTGTGGAAATTGTATTTTAATATTTTATAAGATATAATACAGTTCTGTATTTTCTGTGAGAAAGATTGGCACCAAGTCCATGCAGCAGGACAGCATAAGAACTGAGAGCTTTTTGTAAAACTATCAAACAACAGATGGAAATTAAATACAAACTACTGAGGGAGCACAAATAAAGCATTTTTTTTGTTACTTTATGAGGTCACTTAATGTTTATCACACCATGCCTGTTGGGATACCTGAATCCATGTCTTAACCTACCTCAGTCCAACAAGCCATGGAACAGAGCATCCTTGCGCCTTGTCCTTAGGAGGATTTGTTCCTAATTTATCAATCACTTATCTTTTTTTTCTTTCTTTCTTTCTTTCTTTCTTTCTTTTGATCATTATCTTTAGTTGGAGATTAAGTAGAAGGTAGAAGGAAGAGCTGGGGCATAGCTAAATGGTAGAACTTTTGCCTAACATGTTGAAGCCTGGGTTTCCTAACCCTCAACACACACTGAAAGCTGGCAGCCTCAGCTCTGTTAACATGTCTCTGGGTACTAAACATGCTTCTTGACAGACTTTCCTCGTATAGTGCTCATGTGCAACATTGACTAAAAACATTTGTGGGGATCACAGCCCTTTTTTAAAAAAGAAAATAGTTAATACATTGCATATTCTTTAGCTTAATTACTTGGTATAAGATAGAGGTATTGCCGGGCGTGGTGGCGCACGCCTGTAATCCCAGCACTTGGGAGGCTGAGGCAGGAGGATTGGTATGAGTTCGAGACCAGCCTGAGCTACAAAGTGAGCTTAAGGCCAGCCTGAACTGCTTAGTGAGACCCTGTCTCAAAATGACAAAAAAAAAAAAAAAAAAAAAAGATAGAGGTATTTAATTGTCCAATATTAAAACAAATCTTTTCAGTGAACTAAAATAAATTAATAGTGTAACTATAACATATATATGTACCCCCTTTTCTCCTTTCCCATATCCTTCCTTTTGAAAAGTTTCTCTTTTGAAAAGTTTCTTCCCATTTTACAATATCTATTGTACATTTTGGATTTTACTTTTTCAGCTTCTCACTCTAGGAAGACAGTACAATGTTTATAGATGGGCATCTAGTTTATTCCACTTACGAGTATGGTCTCAAGTCATACCCATTTACCTGTTAAAAAGTCTCCAGTTTATCTTTTTTTGGCTGAGTAGTAGTACTCCAGTATATAAAAAGGCCACTTCTTTTTTGTCCATTCTTTGGTTGGGTCATTTCAAGATCTAGCTTGAATAATATATAATTTATAATTATGCTGCTATAAACATGGGTGCACATATATACTATGGTATAATGTTTTTTAATTCTTGGAAGATACCCAGCAACGGAATAGCTGGGTTGAGTAGAACCTCCAATTCTTATTTTTTTTAGGAATTTCAACTCTGATTTCTGTAGTAGTTGTACCAGTCTGCTCTCTCCCCAACTGTGGAGAAGGATTCCATTTTTCCCACATCCCCTCCAGCATCTGCAGAGCCCATTTTTAATATACAAAAAGTCCTGGTTCCTAGCAAGTGGGCATAGAGTTGGATGTACCCATTTAACTTGTAATGCCATATGACCTGTAGCTAATATTTCTAGGTAAATTGTTGGGTCTTTTTATCATTACATTTAAATCTCAATTTTATTTATATGCTGTCATTTTTCATTTAAGAATTTATAAGAAATCCAGAGGTTACTCTGTAAGGCTATCTTACAATTCACAATTTTCTTCCCTAGTTATTTTCAGTTTCTCCCATTAGGTTCTTAATAATGGTCCCTAGGAAGTTATCTTAAATGGAATAACTATCAAAGATATAAAAGTGGGGCCGGGAGATGACTCAATGGAATAAGTGCTTCCCTGGCAAGTGCAAGGCCTTGAGTTTAATCCCTGGTTCCGCAAAAAAAAAAAAAAAAAAAAAAAAAGTCTAGTTTACAAAGATATAAAAGTACTCCTAACTAGGAATTGCTGTCAATGTTCCTACATAGAAGTTAAGTCTGTACATTCCTAAAGTCAAATATATGGGACAATTATGTCTTTTTTTTTTTTTTTTTTTTCGGTCTTTTTGAGGCAGATTCTTGCTGTGAGTCCAGGCTGACCTTGAACTCACTTTGTAGTCTAGGCTGGCCTCAAAATCATAGCAGTCCTTCTGCCTCAGCCTCCTGAGTGCTGGCATACACGTGCCTGCCCCCACACTTAACCTATCCCTTTACCTTTTCTGTTTCCTTTTTTGCTTATTTTGTGAAACAGTGCTATTCTCTGTCCTACTGTGTTGTCAAGAGTCTGCTTCTTGGCTTTTAACATTAAAAATTACATGCTTTGTTTCATGATCTTGCCAGTTCCCAAGGGCTCTACCTTTTCTTACTTATCACTAGAAATCTATATACATTAAGCTGAATGGAAAAACTCCCAAGTCACCCTTACACTCATCTTCCTTCAGATTCTGTTGATGTACAAAGAAGAAAAAAAAACAAACCTAGATTATTTTGCAGGCTTGCTGTTTTCCTTGCTCAGTTAATAATCTATAGAATTTTAGTGCCTTTTTTTATTTTTTGCTTTCGTGTGGTATTTTATTAATATCCAACATATATGTATTGCTAGTCCATTTTTACTTGGCTTTCTGAGTCAGGATCTCTCTCAGTAGTTGATGCTGGCCTTGAATTCACTGTGTAGCCCAGGCTAGCCTAGGACTGACTGTGACACTTCTACCTTAACCTCCTGTGTACTGGGATCACGGGCATATGCCACTTCAAAGGGGCTGTATTGCTATTTCTGTGTCAGTACAGCTGAAATAGACATCAATGACAATTCTGTTTAATTTTATTTTATAATTTATTGTGAGTAAACTGTATGATCTATAGATAAATTATGGGCTATTCATATATACAGAAGGAAGCCAATGTAAAAAATGTTTTCAAAGATGGTACAGTCATCGGAAGCCAAGATGCAACATTGTGTATTCATTATGACCCCAGAATGTATATGTGTAAATGTACACACACACACACACACACATACACATACTGATGCCTCCCTTCACAAGTGCCTCTGTTCGAAAACAGTTTAGTTCACAAAATGTTTGGCAAAAGTTTGCTTCTGTTCACAAACTTTATGTTGGGTGTTAAATATGACCATGCCATCTTCTCAATGTAAACATAAATGCAGCCATCTTCCGTAAATCATAAAACAAGTTTGTAAACTCAACTACCACTGCATGTAAAAGAGACATGAGAGGGATTTATTAAAGATATAGGTTGCTCTCAAGTGGAGTCTGCGTGCTCAGGAAAATGAGGAACCTATGCATAAAAATATTTGAAGGAGATTCATTAAAGTGCTTTTACCATGTTTATTTCTAGGAGGAAAGATTATGAAACTTAAGTCTTTTTTATTTTTTTATTTTTCTTTTTTTGTATTTTAGGGGAGAGTGTACAGGGTTTTCATGATCTCACTGCTAGATCAGACTTGTAGTGATTTGCCTGTTTACAGCCTCCTAAGAGCTGGGATTACAGGTGTGCACCACCATACCCAGTCTCATTTGCCAGTCTCAGGGAGCCCCGGGGAGCAGGCCCAGCACAGTAGGCCCAGGGATCAAACTCCCTGGCCCTTGTGCCTGCTTGCAAGCACTTTAATCTGCTGAACTATTTGGCCAGCCCTAGGATACTTAAGTCTTTCTAAATCATTTAGTTTCTCTAAAATGAATACATTTAAAATTTAGAGTTTAGGATTTAAGGATTAAGGTATTTTTATTTTTGGTACCAGGGATTGAACTCAGAACCTTGTGCTTGCCAGGCAGGCACTTAAGCCACTGAGCTATCTCCCGGCCCTAGTGAAGGTATTTTTAAAAATAAATGATAGGAAATATTTTTTTTTCAATTTGAAGAGGACCAAGAAATGAAGGGAGAGGAGGGAAGGGGATAAAGAAGAGCTGAGGTGTGTAATGTATGTATATCAACTCCCTACAAGGAATTTAATCATATACTGTAAATGTATACCAATGATAATAAAAATTGAGGGAAAATGTTTATTAAAGGAAAATGTTAGCAGAATTAGTTGTTCTTTATATAAGCACTTCTCAGTTTTAGGTTATTGATGTCAAATTTTATTTTCAATATTGGCTAAAATAGTTATCTAGCAGTTTTTTTTTTCTTGTTTTTAAGTAAAGGAGTATTTGTTGTCAGTTGTCAGACTGCTCTGAACTTTTTATAGAGAAAACAGTGCCTATTGGGGGTTATATAGCTATGAAGTAGCTATATATATAGTCAAATCTTTTAGACCTTTGGGGTCGGGATCCTAAGTGAATAATTTTATAGAGACAAACTCAGTGAAAGGTTAACTCCCTATAGTTCTTTTAAAATAATTCAAATTTACAACAGGGTTAGTATCTTGGTAAGTTCCTTAAATATATGTCTTTTATTTTCCTTCTAGATGCTGGAAAAAAAAAAACACCTATTTTATTTTAATGTAAATCTCTTCTCAGTGAACCATATGAATACTTATGAATGATTTGACATTTGTGTGGTACAGTCTCTAGAGTTGATTTCTGAAGTTAAAAGTTTCTTTAGTTAATCCCAGTTAACTGTTGATGGAGTTATTGGGCACATGAGCCTTTGGAATACATAAACAGGTTGGATATATTTTCTCCAAAGATCTCACACCAGAAAAAGTTTTAAGATTTAAGTTAAATTGAGCTGGGTGTGATGGTGTAGACCTGTAGTCCTAGCAGTTGGGAGGCTGAGGCAGAGGAGGATCACCTCATGTTCAAGGCCAGTCTGGGCTATATAGGGAATTCAAAACTGGTCTGAATTACATGGTGAGACCCTGTCTCAAAAAGCAAAAAGATAAAGAAAAGTTGGGGTGAGACAGTTTTCCTAGAACTTAAAAATAGAGGCTTGCATATTGAAATGCTGGATGTAGAAGGTCTAATATGAACCTACATATTATACTTAAAGAGTAAATGGTATATATTGGAGCAGGAGTGTGGAAGGCTATAACCATAGTTTTGTCCAATCTCATGCCCACCTTGAAAGTTCCATGTTTCCCATCTTGGATTCCCCCCTCACTTTGTGGATTTGCTCCATAAAAATCCTAGAAAAGGCAAGTTCCTTGGTAACTCACTTGAGTCTTGCTTTTATCCCTTTTGTCAAACAGAAGCTTTCTTTCCCTCAATAAATATATTCCACTCATAAAATAAAAGTAGAAGTTAGGAATGAGTATATTGGTATCTGAGTGTTTGGAAAACATCCACAAGTAGGTGATGCTAACCTCCCAAGGTTACCATCCCAGGGAGACACTTTCAACATGCTCCTCCACTCCCCCTCTTAAATATGGGTGGACTCTCCGACCATGTTGACATAATGCAAGGTGATTAGGTTCTGAATGAAAAGAGAGGTGATCCTGTGTAGTCTGAGTCTGGTAAAAGGAGAGGCATCTGTTGCTAGTCTTGAAGCACAGCCTCTGTGCATTCTAAATACAGCTGCATGCAAGGGAATCAATTCTGACAGCATGTGACTGGAAGAGTTCCCATCCATGGATAAGATTCTAGTTCCTGCTGCTGCTGCCTTATTTGGTCCTAAGAGATCAGCTCACTAGATCCTGGACTTGGGAACTATAGTAACTGAGATAATAAATGAACATTGTTTTATAATATTGGCAATATGGAGAAACTTAAGACATCTAAACAAAGTAAACAAGACAAAAGGAGATGACATTTCTTCCAAAAGTAGAAAACTTTGGAAGTCAAAAAAGTGTCAGGGATTCTAAAGAACAATGTGTTTAGAAATGTCAGGAGTAGAAGAAACACAAGAAATGGACATAACTGGCTAGTACTGCTAAAAAACTGAGGTTTAAAAAGAAATGAGTTTTAAGGATTCCTGGATCTTTCAGCTTATAAAAAAAAATACTTATGCAGCAGTTAATACAGCCCTCTCCCTTTCAAAAATTATATTTTTATAGTAAGAGAATGAGAAAAGCTTCAGAAAAAATGTCTTCCTTCATTTACAAATGCAGATTGTTTAAAAGTAAGGTCTCCAAACTAGCAGCTTTAGAATCAGCTGGGGATTTGTTGGAAGGGCAAGTCTGTGATCTCCTCTCCTATAACCACTGGATTAAAAACTGGGGTAAGGGAGGCTTGTCTGTCTTGTGTTTTCTTTAAACAAATCCACTAGGTGTTTCTCATGCAGGTTCAATTTGGGGACCTCTCCTCTAAAGTTACACTGTGGTGGTCTTCCTTCAGCTATGAGTTAAAGCTTTTCTAGGAAATAGAAATCTACACTGTGCAGTTTTTGAATCACCATAAGTTAGCTGTCAACTATGGTACTTTCTCATTTGTAAGACAAAGGTTGGAGCATACCCAGAGTTTAAATTGCTGTTGTTTTTGAATTTTCTTTGAAGTCCAAAAATAATGCTGTCATTGTCTGAGCAGAAAGATGTGGGGCAGAATAAGGTAGAAGACAGTAGGGATTAATATACAGGGGACTCTGGAAAGTGAATGCATAAAGGCACTGTTTTTTAAAACTCTGGCCAGGGAAGTGCATCTGAAGTCTGATCCTTTATATATTTAGCAGACATTTTTTGAGCTTCTATTGCATGATAGTGACTGGTTCTCTAAGTTAGGTCAGATACACTTCATGTTTTCTTGTTTACCATGTGTTTCTTTTTATTCTATCTTCTAAGACTGCATCATCTAACATCTATTGATTTCTAATTTAAAAAATAAAGTGTTTTGAAGTTTTGTTGTTTGTATTCTTTCTTTCTTTGTTGTTAATGTTGTTTGTATTCTTTATTTCTTTCTTTTTTCTCCCTTTGAGTACCAGGAATCAAACTTTCCTGGAATATCTGGTGGTTCTCAGCTGTGTCTGTGAGTGCAATACAAAATAGCTGATGGAAAGCTCTCTGAGTCAGTGAGACCATGCATTGGTGTCTTCATTAAGATATTTGGACAGGTATTTTCATTGAATAGTCTTGAAGTGTCAATACAACCTCTTCTCTGAGATTGTAAGTTTTCTCTTTGAGACTATTCAGTTTTACAAGAGAATCTTCAGACATATATACACCTCTTGTCATTCTGAGAGCAAGGTAGATTTCTTTTGCCATTATATACATAGATACGGTGTTTGCTCTAATGTGAAACCAGGAAGGTGAGAGTTTGAGAGAAGCTTGGTACCATTTTCAGCCTTTATGTTAAAACTCCTGTTTGGAAAGGTAATGATTGACTTGGAGCAATCCCTTTGCCTTTAAGTTCTTGTCAGCAAATTGCTTTTTGTTTGTTTTGTGTGGTACTGGGAATATAACTCAGGACTTTGTTTTTGCCTGGCCAATGCTTAGGCTGCTGAGCATATCCCTTACTACTGGCTGGCGAATTGTTGACTGAGTTTCATCTTTGCAAGCACTTTTTTCCTTGGTTTTGCCAAGTCAAGTACATTCTTATTTTGAATCCTTGAGAACTACTCAAATGCCTTATGCACTGGTACAACTTTTTCTGCTTAGTGCTGTATGTTTATGCCACCTTTCCCCTTTCATTTTAATGAGATTTTAGAAAAGGATGATAAATGTGTCCAATGAATTTGGTGTGTTTGACCAGAATCACTGAGCCCTTTATTCTTGAATTTAAATAAGGTATCTTTCACTATGAGTAGACACTTTTGATGGTTAATTGATTAGACTTTGATGGATGATAAAATGTTGGCTTTCTAAAAATCTCTCCTTCTAAGCAGCACCTGAAAACTCAATGAGTGATGTAAGCACATTTTAAAATTAAAAACTTGAAATCTGAAGCCTCAACAAAAGTACTCACTATCTCAACTTTATTATGGATCTAAGTTGTTGTTACAGTTTGTCATCTGACAGTGTGCCTCTTGAATATTTGAAAAAAAGAAAAAGAAAATAAAACCACCTTAAGCCCTTAACTTGTGTTATGAGTCATATAAGACACTGGCAATGCAGAGATGAGTAGATAGGTAAACAGGAGATTTTTATTACTGTGGTTTAAATGCTGCAATAGAGTTACACATTGTATTTGGGAACATAGGGCAGTGCCCACCTCTCTGGGATGATCATAAAGATTTCAAGTAGCCAGCTGTGTTTGTTTTGAGCTTTAAAGAAAGTTGAGGCAAGATAGGCAAGGAGGATTGTGAGGGCATTTCAGCAGAGTGGCATACATAACATTTCAGAAATTTAAGTGTGCTAGTTAAGGAAGACTTGACTATAGAGGTAATCAAAGACCAGTTCTTATCATATTAGGATAATTGATGGTGATCTTACAGTTCTCTATTCTCTATTGTATTGATTAGTGATATTCATGTATTTTTGATATACCCATATTTGTAAAACATTTTGAACATATTCTTGTGTGTATATTTATAAATACATTTTGTGTGTACATTTGTGTGCATACTGATAATGGGTACATATATTTATATAATAAAACATAAATGTAGAAGTGAAAGACAAAGTTAACTTCTTGACCTCTCCTTAGAATCTGTTGCGTTAAGTAACAGTGAACAGTAGAACAATTTTAAGGTGTTAGGTGTTACTATGCTTACATTCTTGATTATTCAGGCAATATGGAGGACACACAGATTTGAGGGAGGTATATATGTGTGGGAAATACTGGGGCTCTTGGGGACACTCAATTTAGTTGCAAAATAGGTTAAATGTAGCACTGTGATCATAATAATAACTTCAATTAAAGCTGAGTGGGATAGGGCCTCTATTCAAGAGATCTCAGTAATAGCTGCATGAGTTGACAGTGAATTAATCTGGGAGGTTGGAAGTAACAACATTGGCATGACCCCTCATTGGCTAAGATAGGGAACCAGGAGAGTGATAAATTTGCAGCTGATTGAACTGTTGAATTGATTGAAAGATGATGTATATATATGGTCATTCACAGTTACTGTTGGATACCTAAGTCTGTTATTCAGAAAAAAAGAATTTGGCTGGGGATAGAGTTTAGGAAATCAGTAGAATATATAAGTATTGGTTGATATTGTGAATGTGGATGAATTCATTCAGGGTACTTATAGAAAAAAATAGGTCAGACATATCTAGAGATGGGCATGTAAGAGGTAGGCAAGAGAGTTGTGAGTTGTCAGGTGAGAGAATTGTGGTACAAAAGCCCAAAAAGGAAATGAATCTCAATAAGTGAGTAGTGAAGACTAATGTAGCAGAATCATCAAATGAGCCACCAAGTATCAACTGAATTGTAAGATGTGGCCATATAAAGACTTTACCCTATGAAGACCTTACCTTTAGAAATTTGAGCAGACTGTTATACAAACCACATTGCTATCAAGTGAGGGTGAAGAGGGAGAAGGAAGCTATCTAGAAATATAGACTTCTCTGTTAAAACCATGTTATTCTTGAAATACAGCACAAATCCTGCAACTATTAGAATTCAACATGTTCTTTTGGCTTTTTAAAAAATCATTCATTCATTGATTCATTCATTTATTTGGTGCGGGTCTTGCTACCCAGGTTGGACTCCTAGTGATCCTACTGTCTCAACTTCCCCACTGCTGGAATTACAGGCATGCACCACCACACCCAGTTTTGGTGGCTGGCACAACTGCACCCAGAGTTCTGGGACTGGTATGGCAAATGGTACTGGGGATTGAACTCAAGTTCTTGTTCATGGCAGGCAAGTGCTTAGACCAACGAGCTATCTCCCCAGACTTCTTTTGCCTTGTGTTATGAAAGTTGGATTAAGCATTCTTTTCAGACACTAGGCATCCATTGCTAGGGGTATTTTAAAATTATAGCAGAAAGGAATGATTAGTGAGGAAAAAATTCGAATGTAGTTGATACAGAGCACAGGCAGGATAGTAGTAAGTAGGAACAATATCTTCACTATGGGCTGAAAAAAAGGGTATAGCTAGATTGTTTGTAGGTTAAAGGACAGGAGACTATTCAAAAGTCCTTTAGCTTGAAAGACTTGGTTTCCCCAGTTCATTCCCTGGTTAATTGACATTACTTGTGATAAGCTGTGTTATGGGTGTATGCATATATGTGTATGAACATAGAGCCCTTCATGAATATTATGTTCTGGTGAATAATAAAAGTCAGTCATCTGAGTATATGGAATATAAACATTCACCAGAGCCTTAGGAAGAGAGAGAAGATTGGGAGAGATTGCTCACCATGAAAAATGTGTAGTTTAGATGGCTCAGCCAAGATGAGGAACTACAAGCTTTAGTGATCTTGAAAGTATGAAGATGTTACTGCTGTTTCTGAGTTGGTTGAAAGGTTTTCATGGCCTCCATTCTGCTGAAAATGAGGCATGAAAGGGAAATGTACAATTTTTGTACTGTTTTGTTCTATCATTTCCCCCACATTTTCTTTCTATAAAGAACATTCTGTTTATTATCTAAGAAAACCAACCTAATTAAATCTGTCAGATCTCACAAATTTCTTAACATGTGTTATCTTTTCTATGAAAAATATTCTGAAATCAAGTCCTGGAAAGTGTTAGCGCTTTGCTGAGGGCTGGGACTGCATTTAATATTTATCTTAATTTCTACTCATGCCCAGTGTTCATAGCATAAATAGTACATTGACTCATTGTAAGCAAAGTTTGTGCAGATTCTTCAGTAAGGTTGTGTTCTTCATTTTCTTTCATATTTAGGAAAGTCAGAGCTGTTAATTAATACAAATGCTTAAACATTACTGACTCATGGTAAAAACTCAGTATATTATTTTGTAAACAATTTTACAACTTAGCCTATCTTTTCATAAATAGTTTTATTCTTCACAAGATAAGCTTTCTCTTTCTAGTCACTCAAAATACCTATATCCCTGTACTAATTCTGGTGTTGTTATGATAGCTTGGATAGTGTTTGTTTTTTTTATTGAACAGTATTCTTTTTTTTTAATAGTAATCGGTTAAGAGGTGAGCTTAGACAGATTTTTAGCCTTTATTTTGTAAGAAGCAATTGCTTCATTAAGCTTTAAATCAGAATTGTTTTCTTTGTAAAACTTTATTTTAAAAAACTGGGGGTAGCGGGGAGATAGCTCAGTAGAATAAGCGCTTGCCTGGCAAGTGCAGGTCCCTGAGTTCATTCCCTGGTACTGCAAAAAGTAAATAAATAAATAAAAATAAAAAACAGTGGGGCCATAATTTGTATGTCTTGGTGCATTAGGGCTCTGAACCACTAGTGTTGGTTCAAACTCCCCAATGGGATATATATACCACAGGTTTTGGTCAAACCACCAGACAGGACAGGTGGTTCACACTGGTAGTGATGTGTTAAGCTTTGTTATGGGAATTTAGGCCACAGATGTTGTTTCTAGAGCCACACAATGGATACACTTAAGTTAGTGATCCTCTTAGTAATTCTGTGACCCTGGACAAGTTATTTAAATTTTGTGCCTATTTGTTTCCTTATCTGTAAAATGGGAATGGAGTTGTGAATATAAAGATACAAAATAAAAAGCTATTAAAATAATGTTTATGGATCCCAGTAGGTACTTTAAAAACATAGCTTTTATTATGGGGTCTTTGGAGTTTGGTATGTTTTCCTGTGTTTTGCAACCAGTTGATTAAATAGAACTGATAGTGTTCACTAAGAAGGAAATGAGGCCAGAAGATAAACTTTTCTTCTCAAACATGTATTTCACATATCACAGCAACTTGTAACAGTTGTTCATAGTTTTCAAGCTGCAGAGTATTCAATTAATTTCTATTACTTAATTAAATTATATTTCTTTAACTTCTAAATAACATGAAAGCCTTTTTTTGTGTGTGCTGGAAATTGAACCTATTGCCTCATATGTTATATGCAAATGTTCTACCCCCTTAATACATCCTCAGAATTAAAAACCCTTTTTTACATCTTTAACTACCAAAGGACAAAAATGTATGGAGTTTATCTGCTCTCTTCCAGTCAAAAACTCATATAAAAAGTAGTTAATGTTTTTCTTTTCTGCCTCCATATTTTATTCCAAAGAACTGATCAATACATTGTTCTGATTTTATTATATTCTAATCTGGAGGCTGTAGTAGAACCATGAAAGTATTACTTTCCTTTAAGGAAGTTGAAGCTTAAATATTTCTATGATAATAATTCATAATGATAGTTTAGTAAGTTATGTAAGTAAATATTTTTATGAAAATTTCTATATAGGTAAGCCATTTTACTGCTGTGTCTATAGAACGTCTAATTTGGTCTTTCTACACTTGTTCTCCAATTGTGGAAACTGTAAGATCAGATATTGTTAAATTACAGTATTTGGGCTCAACATAAGAAAGTGAATTTAAAAACCAGAAAGGCTAAACAATTACATATTTATCCCTAATGTTTATAAATTCTAATGGCAGCTTTTTAGGCTCTCAAGTGTCATGGTGCACAGAGACTGCCTTGTCTACAAATTTATTGACCAAATATTTATTAGATCTCTGCTGTATGTCTTCTAAATGTTAGAATTATGTTAGCAGGAAGCATAATAGACAACAGTTCTTGGCTTCATGAGATTATATTTTAATATAAATTGTATCATCGGTACATGGCACAAGATAGGTTTTCACACATATTTGTGCAACTTTTTGATGCCTCAGACTAAGTCTAGCCATGTTGCTTTGTCTACTTTTCTAGTCAGTTCTTGTTAGTGGCTGCAAGTTAGATTATGCTGGGAAGTTGGAATAGGTGTTGGGAGTCTCTGTGAGGAGTAAAACCCTTCTGCACTGTTGGTAGGAGTGCAGAGTAGTTTAACTACTATGGAAATCATTGTTGAGATTTAAAAGCTAGGATTGGATGTCCTATTCAACCTAGTTATTCCCCTCTTGAATAAACTGAAAACATTATACCACAGCAATATATGTGCACCTATGTTTATAGGGACACAATTTGTCATAGCTAAATCTTAGAAACAAGCCAGATGCCCATAAACTGAGGAATGGATAAAGAAGATGTAGCATTTTTACACAATGGAGTATTATTCTGCTATAAAACAGTAAATTTGAGGCTTTTCTTGGTAAATGGATGCAACTAGAGGCCATACTTTTAAGTAAAATTGTCTCCTTAATGTGAGAGCCTGAAGGAGAAAATAAATTCTGAAGGGTACAATAGATACTAGCAGAATAAATGAACCTCTTCAGAAGGAAAGAATTACTGATTTGAGGACAGGAGAGGTATTGAGGAAAAGAAATACATATAAGCAAAATGAATTAGACAGTTACTGTGGATTTATGTTGCTCTGTGGAAAGGAGCAGTTAATGCTTAATTTGTTTTGTCTCCTTTTTTCTATTTGTCCTTTTTCTCTTAATTGTTTACATGTTTCTTCCAGTTTTACATGCATATATCTGTTAATATGACTAGTTGATAGACAACATTCTACATTACAACAAATACTATGAAATTCATGTTATTTTGTTAAGTGAAATTCTGTTTCACTTGTGATATTGTTTTAATACTATTTTGTACTCTTTAAAAAAATAAAAACAAAAACTGTTGAACTTAACACCAGAGGTAGGTTTGAATCCCAGATCTGTCCTTATCTTGACTATGTAATCTTAGTGTGGTTTTCCTCATCTGCAAAATGGGAATATGTACCTGATGCAGCTTGAACATTGAGGTGAAATATATATAGATAGTCTAGTTTATAATACACTTAACAGCTCTTCAATGCATGGTAACTATTACTGCTACACTTGATATTTTGTTTTCTATTGTGAATGTATACTTTTTAATAGCATTCGTCAGCCCTATTACTATGTGAATGATGTACAGTAAAAGTGTACGGTGATTAGTTGATGGCATTATGATGTGATCATCATGCTGCACAGATTGTACTTTTAAACTGTTATGTATTTAGTACAGGGTCAGACTCATCGTGATCCTCCTGTTTTCAGACTCCTAAGTGCTGGGATTACAGGCACATGCCACCATACCCAATCTTAATCACTGTTTCAGTGTGCTCTGGGGTGGGTCAGGCACTTTATACCTGGAGTCAAACCGGGTCCTTGTGCCTGCCTAAGCAGGTACTTTAGTCTACTGAGTGATCTGGCTGGCTCTTAACAATTTGGACTTTGGGGCTGGCGGTATAGCTCAGTGGACTAAAAATAGCTTGCATAGGTAAACACAGGGACCAGGGTGCGATCCCTGGTTCCCTATGCCACCTCGGCCCCATATACCGGTGCGGTGCCTGCCCGGCCCTGCCTGCAACCTGGGCGCGGTGACGCGCACCTGTGGAACCACAGCAAAAAGCAGGAGGCAAAAAAAAAAAAAAAAAAAACCAATTTGGACGTAGCATAATTGTTTTTTCAGGTTTTTGTTTTGAATTTTAATGAGTGATTCGTCATGAGACTGATGTATAAACTAAAATGGTAGTTTACTAGAAAATGAACACATTCTCTCCTGTAGAAAATTGCTCCCACAGAAACAAAATTGTAATCAGAAATTTGGGGTTGAATTGGATGTCTAGTGCTATACTTGATTCATTCATCGTTTTCTCCCTACTACTTGGGTATGTCAGGGTCTCATTTCCCACTCAATGCTAGAAGTACTACCTAATCACTCCTCATAAATCCTCTGTTCTAACTTGCATACTTTCAGCTTTTGGGTTGCCTTTTCATGAAAGAAAATGCAAAACACCCAAGGAGGTTTTGTACTTAGTCATTAGCCTGTCATTTCTGTTTAAGTTTACAACCTTAGGGGCTGGGGAGATGGCTCAGTAGAATAATTGCTTCCCTGGCAAGTGCAAGGGCCTGAGTTCAATCCCCGGTTCCGCCAAAAAAAAAAAAGTTTACAACCTTACTTTAGGTTTTGGACACTTATACTCCTAAATTTTTAAAAATTTAAACTTTGTATTACAAGTTTCAGCATGCAAAGCTTTCAAGTACTGTATAATACCTATGCATTCATCACCCAATATGACCAATATTATTTTATCTATACATTGCCTGTCATGTGTTATTTTAAAACATATTCTAAAAATCAAACATTGTACCTGTACATAGTTGAATGTGTGTCAGCAAGATATGAGGGCTCTTTTTTAAAATCCAAGATAGCATACTATAAAGGAACCCATAACAATTCCTTAATATCTAATCAGATATCAAAGCTCCCTACAGAACTTGCAAATTGAGGATTGGGGCCAATCTTGTGACTTACGTTTGCAACATACATCTTTTTCCAGTCTGTTCTATTCTTTTTTTTTGTTTGTTTCTTTCTTTTAAAATATAGATAGATAGATAGATAGATAGATAGATAGATAGATAGATAGATTGATTTTTGGTGGAACCGGGGATTGAACTTAGGCCCTTGCCCTTGCCCTTGCCAGGGAAGCACTTATTCTACCGAGCTATCTCCCCAGCACCATTATTTTTTATTATTTAGGAACATTTTTTATTACTTAATGGTCTGCCTCTTTTGCTTGCTATTATGCCTAACATAGTACCTACCTGAATAGTCAGATACATCTTAAAGGAATGAATAAGATATTGATACTGTGTTTCATATTTTAGGTTTATGGCTTAGGGCAAGTTGATTTACATTAGAAAGGTTAATATTTTCATTCTGTAGAAGGGCCTGGTTTTAAGAGGTTTTCCTGATTATTTTTTAATCTATTTGGTACAGGGTCTCACTACACAGCTTGGACTTGTAGTGATTCTCCTATTTTCAGCCTCCCTAGCTCTGGGATTATAGGCGTGCACCACCATGCTGTCTTGGTGGCCGGCTCAGCACATCCGGGGGTGGGGCCAGTGTGGTATGTGGTTCCTGGGTAAGTCCCTGTGCTTGCCTAAGCAGATGTTTACTTAATTCATTGCGCTATCTCACCAGCCCAAGTATTTTCTAAAATTGATATAAAAGTACAATAACCTATATAGCTACAATACCAGTTTCAGGGGGAATGAAATAAAATGTATTTTGCTAGCATTACAATAAAAAAGTGATTATGATTTTTGAGTTGGTTGCTGAGTTAGTCAAAAGTTCAGAAAAAAGAATTAAGTTTAGTTTTTATGACCATATATTATTACCTCTTTTGGGAATAGGAAGAACTCAGGCCATGACAGTGGTACTGGACCTTTTAAAGACTACAATCCAAAACATACTTGTTTGTTGCATATAATTAAACTTGAATACAAGATTGTAATTTAGAAAAAACAACTTGTATATTAACATTTTTTGTCTTGAAAGAAAAATAGCACAGGATCCATAGGTTCACCACCACTGGGCTGTGGAAACAGTTTTGCATTTAAATTATAGCAATACTAATGCTACCTGTGACCCTTAGATAGTAAAAGGTACTCCTCCTCAAAGTCAAGTTTTTTTATGTAGCTTTTTTAATATTATAGAGTTAAGATATAGGTGAGAAAAAATATGCATATATGGTATTTACATGTAATAAGAATTCAACAAAATGTTAGTTTCTTCCTCCACTTTGTTTTCCTCTTCCGAAATTTCATTTTTGTGACAAATGTTTTAACTTCTGGATGACATACTGGTCTTTGTTTAGTGAAATGGGGAGAAAAATGGCCTTGCTGGATCACTTTTGTTCTGTATGTGGAGGGCACTAAGGATTGAACCTATGGGCACTCTACTACTGAGCTACATTCCCAGCCCTCTTATTTTTGAGACAGGATATGTTATGGTTCTGTATAGGTGTCCTCCCAAAAGCCTCAGGCAGTCATGGGGCAGCTTCTGGAGATTGATTACTGAGTGTAAGTGCTGCACCTGCTGTGGTGCAGGTAATTTGCATTTGAGTAGGGGAAAGAAGTTAACTCCCTGAGTTTTAGCTGGTCCCTTTGCTCTCTTGCTCTTTGTAGTCACCATGAAACATTGCTCTCTGCTGTGTGCTGCTCTGCCTTGGAGCCAGCTGAGTATGGACTGAAACCTCAAATGACTGTGAGCTAAATAAACTTCTCCTACCTTCATTTTAGGTGTCTGCTGTTTGACCCAACAACAAGAGAACATTGACGGGGACAGAATCTTACTAAGTTATTCATGTTGCCTCATCCTCTCTAGTAGTTGAGATTATAGCCATACACCACTAAGCATGGCTTTTATTACTTTTGAACAATTGTTATGCTTTTTTCTGTGGTATTTTTGAGCTTTAATTTCCACCAAATTATACTACAGTTGAAATGCCTAGTTGTGGAACATACTGCCTGTTGTGGGTTCATAATCAGTATAGGAATCCAAGTAGCCAATTAAGATTTGAAGGTCTTTTATTAGCTGAGCTCAGTGACTGTCAGCATAGACCCGTTTCAGAGTCCAGTTGAGTGACCCCAAGCAGAGAACATTAAGAGTATTTTATAAAGAAAAAGAAAATATGTAATATATCTTGCTTGTCAAACAGTTTTTTTCCCTGTACATCTGGCTTTTTTTCCTGTTATTGCTTAAGGTCAGCACTTTCTTAGGGTATATTTCCTCCTTATGGTTACTTGTTTTGTACATAGGCTTGTTTTTAAACTCTGGAGTCAGCTAAAGTTTATCATGGCAATACTTAGGCTAAGAGTCAGGGTTTTGGCTATCACACTGCCTAAAATTAATTTAATCTAAAATGGATTTTGTTGAGATTTTATACTGGTTTTTAGTAATTCTGTCACTATTAAAGAAACATACTTTTGGAGATATATGACTAGAAATTTATTTTTAATGGAATTATAAAATTAAAAATTATTTTTAATTGGAATTATAAAGTGGTGAGTTAATAGATATTAAAAATGGATGAAAGTTTCTGTCATTTTTTTATTTTATTAGTTTCCTATGTCTTCTATAGCAAATTATCATGAACTTAATAGTGTATATAAAGTAACATACATGTAGGGGGCTTTTTTAGAGGGCAGAGATCTTTTTTTTTTTTTTTTTGCTACCAGTCATTGAATGTAGGACCTTGTACTTCATAGGCAGGTGGTGTGCCACTGAGGTACATCTCCAGCCCTAAAACCACATCTATACTCTTACATTTCTAGAGGTAAGAAACTGAATACACACTGTAGGGAAGAATAGTTTCCTTGCCTTTTTACCTTCTAGAGCTGTCCTCATAGTTAATGACCTAACCTTTAATCTTTGAAACCAGCAACATATGCATCTTCAGAACTCTGCTCCTCATTTCCATCACATCACCTTCCTCTATGGTTATCTTCCTCTCACAAGGACAGTTGTGATTGATGTTAGGATCTACCAAACTAGTCCAGGGTATTCTCAATCTCAAGGTTTTTAGCTTAATCATATCTTTGAAACTCCTTTTGTTAAAATAATATTGACAGATTCTAGCTGTTATGACCTAGATGTCTTTGGGGGCCATTATTCAGCCTTCTGTGATCATTTAAGGAAGTTATCAACATACCATAGTTTTCAAGGGTTATACTTTTTTAATGAAGTCCTGCTTGTCAGTTTACTAAACTATTCTTTTCCATCAACTGTTTAACATGTTTTACCTAGTGTAGTGTATCTTCCTGTTTCCATGTCACAAATACTTAGTTTTGATGAGTCGCAAGGAAAAGCTTATCTTAAAAGTCAGATCGTTTTCAAGGACTTAATAAGTATTAAAAAAAAAAATAAGTATAGTATTTTCTCAATTACACCATGTATCTCATTTTAGGAAACTTATTTTTATGAACCTTTAGCTTTCCTGACTAGTTGTGTGTCTGTGTATAGCAATCCTGTTGTGGTTCAGGAAGCTTTTACAGAAAGTATATGCATCTTCCCCATAAGTATAACTAGTAGAATTACATTTTGAAAAGTGAAGTGAGACATTTTTCAAGGAAAAACTCCTTTACTAGAGACCAAACATTGTGAACTAGCAATAATATTTTATCTCAACAATGCATTTTGAGGTGTTAAAATAGTGCTATTATGGTTAATTTTGGACAGACTGGAATTATTATTTGGAGTGACACCCAAAAGCAAATTAAGGTCATTGCTCAGAGCATGAGTTTAAAATGATACAGGTTGTTTGACAAAATACAGCATAGTTTCAAGTGAAGTATTTCTAGATACCAGTAATGACTGCACTCCTAGTGCAGTTTGCTGATCAGTGTGAGGATGACAACTCTCTAGTCTACATCTCTAAAGTTCTATTTAGTACTGTTATTAGGTTACATTCCAATTAGATTCTTCAGATTTCTTTGGGGGTATTCAACAAAATTTTCAGTGGCCTACTAATTAGTAGATTTTGACATATAAAAGCCCTCTATCCTTCTATACTATAAACATCAAATATTAAACAATAATTACTAGTTGTCAAAAGTCTTTGAAAAGAGATTACATTGTGGGCTAGGAAGATAGCTCAGTGGCTTAAGCACCTGCCTGACAAATGATTAAATATATGGGGACTGAGGAGGTAGCTCAGCAGGCATAAGCGCCTGCCTGGAAAGCACAAGGTCCTGAGTTCAATCCTCAGTACTTGGAAAAAAAAATAATAATAATACATTAAGTGCATGTAGGTGTTCTTCAACAAAGGCATAAATAAGCTCAGTACAGAAACAGTTATGGAACCTTGAATTGGGAACTATAAGATGTATTTTGTAAGATGGACTTATTAAAATTGCTATATATGTTCCACAGTATTAATTACAGATATTAGTCAGAATAGTCCTTGCTATATTATTTAAAAATAATAGCTCTTGTACTCAGCCATTTTTTAGCATGTTTTCTATCCAATCTGTGGCATACATAAAAGGTTTGCCTTCATTACCTTGCTGCTAGCATACATTTCATAGAAGTGTGAGAATAAAACTAAATACTGATAAAGATAAAAAGTGATTAAACAGTTTTTTGAAGCATACTTAAAACTCTGGGCTAAATTTAAATTTAGGATTTACTATGGAGTTGCTTTCTGTCTCTTTTATCTTTCATTATAATTACAAGTTGCCATACTAAACAATTCATGCCATTTTCTTCTCTCAAATTATTATGCATTGCCTCCAAAAATCTGTTGAATACTTAAGAAATTTCCCCAAACCCTGTTGAAACATGTGGAAAATTTTAAATGACAGTTATATTGATTATTTTTTGCTTGTTTGTTTTGGTTGGGGGTGGTTCAGACACACCATGCAGTTTAGGTTAACCTCAAACTCCATGGCAGTCTTCCTCCCTCAGCATTCTGAGTGCTGGTATTATAGGGATGTATCACCATACTAGGCTTGTATTGGTTACTTTTTAAACACAGTGTGAGTCTCCCCATTCTCTTGATTTTAACAGATGCCTTTGAAGTGTGTGGTCTAAAAAATTCATATCCAGTGGCTGTAATGGTTGATACATAAAGTTGAGAAATTAAAGCTTAACTAAATCAGTTCAGCAATTATGCTGCACCTAAGGCATAGAGGCCCCACCCTAGAGTGACTCCTCACTTAAGGATATAAAAGGAAAATTAAAAAGGATGGAGTATTTCACTTCCTCAGAGGCGGTTTGGGCTAGTCAGCTTGGATGCAGTCAGCATGGACATTGTCTCCTGGCTTTGACTCTTTCACTTGCACCTTGGATCATTCAGCCTTGTGGTGTAGAATTCAGTTTTCCATTGCAAACCCACCTGCATCCTGATATAGACTTGCACAAAACACTGCAGTGAGCTCCAGATCTTAGACTAAATCCTTCAGTCTCCAGTGCACAGATGCCCTCTGCACACTTTTATTGTAAGCCAGTCTTGTAATTTCTTATACATGTGTACATCTTGCGTTACATCTGTTCCTCTAATAAAAGCCTGAAGATACAACAGCCAATAGTGAAAGAAAATGTGACTGAAACAGTAAAGCTTACATACTAGTCAAATAACCATAGAGAAAAACCCTTGTTGACAAGTAAATGATAAATTGAGAGACAATGAATTTAAAGATATTTAGAGTTTACTGTATGTTCTACCAAGGCAAGTACAAACATATTTAGGTGTTTTACCAGATGAAAGTAACTTGTAAGTAGTCTGGCCTGTTTGTAATTATTACAGCATGTTTGGCAATAATCCTGGAAATACAAAATGTTAGAGAGCTAGGCTGCTTTCTGATCATCCTTTTATTATCATTTCAGGAGATATGTGAAACTTTTCTGTAAGGGAAAATAACTAATCTGTATTTTGATAGAATGATTCCATTTCTGTAACAATAAAATAAGTGAAAATAATATTATTACACCAATGGATATATACTTTGGTCTTTGAGACTAGAAATTGATTAATTTTGAAATATTTCATGGGCTAGATTTCATCACATAGTATTTCTGAAAAGGATAGTTTGATAGGAAATGTATGCATATTTTGATAAAACATGTTTTGTGTATATGCAGAGTGTTATGCTTTTTCTTCCATTGTTTCTCCCCATCTTCCCCCCCCCCCCCCACTTCTTGTGAAGGTGTGTACTAGGGATCAAACTGAGAGTCCCACACTTGGCCAGGCAGTTGCTGCACCACTGAGCTGTATCTGGCCCTGGTTTGGGCTCTATATTTTTATTTATTTATTTTTATGTATTTAGTACAGAGTCTATAGGGTCTCACTACATAGATTGAACTCATAGTGATCCTCCTGTTTTCAGTCTCCCAAGCACTGGGATTACATGCTCATGCCACCATGCCCAGTCTCAATCACCTTCTCAGCATGTACTGGGTATGGGGCCCGCACAACACCCCTGGCCCTGTGTTCTGCCTAAGCAGGCACTTTAGTCTGTTGAGCTATCTGGCTGGCCCTGTTTGAGTTTTTTGTTTATTATTTTATTTTATTTTGAAGAGGAAAACACTAAAAACAGTTATACAGAATTTTAAAACAAGATAATAGGAAATTAACAATGGTTAATATATTGCATATTGTTATCTTAAAAGTAGTTGCTCAGATTATAATATGAAAGATGGATCAAACAACATAAGCACAAACCAGTCCCTTCAGTGAACTAAAAGAAATTTGTAGTGTGACTATCTTAGCTATCTTTTGTGTATGGGTATGTATATTTTCCTTCTCCTCTCTTTTCTCCCATCTCAGCTGTTCTTTCTTTTTGGGCAATTTATTTTCTTTCTTTTCACAATATCTGTTCTAAATTTTGGAATTTGTTTACTCCTTCAGTTTCTTACACTACGAAGATAATACGATGTTTATACATGGGAGTCTGATTTATTTCACTTTTGAGCATAGTCTCAAGTTGTATCCATTTACCTATAAAAGTCTCAAGTTTTTCCTTCTTTATGGCTGAGTAGTACTGCATTATATAAAAAGACCACATCTTTTCTTATTCATTCTTCAGTTGATGGGCATTTAGATTGTTTCTGGATTTAGCTGTTAAAAACAGCTATAAACATGGCTATGTGTGTATAACTGCAGTATGATGTTTTTAATTCTGGAAAAATACCTAGAAGGGAAATAGCTGGGTTCAGTTTCCACAGTGGTTGTTCCACCAACAGTGAAGAAGGATAATTTTTGTTCTTTTTCTGGCAAACAATCTAAGAATCTTCTGGCAAAAGTATTTAGGAATTTAATTCTTCCAGCATTTATTAAACACCTGTGGACTAGAAATAGACTTGGTAACATTAATGAAGGTCTTATTTGTGGTACTGGGGGTTGAAGCCAGTGCGTATGTGGAGCTATGTCCCATTTTCATTTTAACATATGAGACAGCATCTTCACTGTTTTGCGTTTGAATTTGTGAGTTATCTGATCTGTGGCTTCCCTTCTTGGGCACAAATGATTGAAATTATTTTTTTAATTAAAAAAATATTTTATTTATTTAATTTGGTACAGGGTCTTCCTATACAGCTCGGACTAATATTGGTTCTTCTGTCTCAGCCTCCCCTGTACTGGGTTAGAGGTGTGTACCACCATTCCTAGTTTCCAGGCAGGCACTTAGACTGCTGAGCTATCTCCCCAGGCACTAAAATTGTTAAGTGATTTAATGTAGAATTTATGAAAAATAATGCTGTTGAGATATATCCGAACTACAAAAGGTTAAAAACTATCAACTTTTTTGCCATTATTTTTTATTCAATATTTGGTATTTAAAACATTCTGATTTTATTATATGAGATCTGTAACTTTCTGCACAAAATTAGTTTCTACAGAGAATCTTACAGTGTTTTGTAAACTGAGAAGTCCTAACAGGACAGTTAAAAGCAGCATTGAAGAAGAAAAGATGACTATAGATATAGCAGATGTCCAAGATGAGACTAGTAAGGGAAACTGAACACAATGAGTTTCTTGGCAGATGAGCATGAGCTGTTTTGCACGGTAGTCCTGTTTGACTCAACGGCAAGGTGATACCCCCTGTTCCCAACATATAATAGTGAGCCATTGAAAGTTTCTCTTAAAAAAAAAAAAAAAAGAAAGAAAGTTTCTCTTAGCAATCTGCTGACAGACGGGGAAGAACTCTCAAATCTTAATCCAGTGAAGGCATTCTTCTAGAGAACTGAGATGAACCAAAATTTACCTTCTGATTTATTACCATCACAGGTGAAAAGAATATAGTCTTAAAAATGTAGTTGTTTACAGACTTTTAACCAAATACTCATGTCTCTGCCAAAGTATAAGCAGACTTTTGTTAGTGACAGATTCTCAACCTATAATGTTGTCATTATTTCCTATACAGTTAACAAACATTTATGTATTATTTACATTGTTTTAGGTATTATGAGTAACCCAAAGGTGATTTAAAATATTTCTCTTGGGTCACAGAGATAGCTCAGCTCTCTATAAGCACCTGCCTAGACAAGTACAAGGACCTGAGTTAGATCCTTGGTACTACATGCCATGTGGGTCCCACCCCAGGCTCTCCATGCCAGTCCCCAGAACTGGACATGGTGGTGCTCACCTGTAATCCCAGCGCTGGGGAGGCTGAAACAGAAGGATCACTGTGAGTCGGAGCTGCATAGTGAGACCCCCCGTACCAAATACATAAAAATAAATAAATACATAAATAATTTGTCTTTGCATTCTCATTCTGGCATCCTTTAAAATGACTCTTGTAACCTGATAAAGTTTTCTGTACTCACAGCTACTAATTACAGCTGGCTAACTTCTTTCTGAGTGGTCTTTACTTGTAAATCTACTAACAGCTAGTGTCTAGTACTGTATGCATATACCTTTAGTACATATGCATAAATACATATACAGTGTTGAACATCCTCAATTTTGCAAGATTATCCAAGTTTTATATCATTTTTTTTTTCTGCTGAAAAAGGGACTGCCTTAAAAATAGCTAAATATGATTTAAATTTTCTACTTTTTCAGCTTTTCAGGTAACAAAAATGGTAGATAAAACTTCTGTCAGAAGATGTTTACCAATTTAAGTTGCAGTTATAATCCCTGGAATATTATGTTACTTTTGTTTAAGCACAGTTAACCATAGAATTCCAAATAAATACAATTTTAACTGTGAAGATATTTAACATTTCATATAGGAATAAACTGGTTTGGAGACTTTATCCCTACCTAGCTTTCCTGTGCTTTTTCTTCTTTAATGATGAACTTTGACACTTAAGTTACATCCTCATCTCCTTTTTTTTTGGTGGAACCGGGGATTGAACTCAGACCATTGTACTTGTCAGGGAAGCACTTATTCTACTGAGCCATCTCCCTGGCCTCCCTCCCAAAATAAATCTCCCTTTTATTTTGAGATAGTTTTGGTAAATTGCCCAGCTGAGCTCACATTTGAATCCTCCTTCTTAGTCTCCCAAGTGACTAGGATTATAGGCATGTGACCTTAAGTCACAACTAGATTGTGTACAACTTAATGGTCACCAATAGTAGTTTAAAATAAAATCAGTTTATCACACTTGCTAAGGGTGTTTGTGTATATGTATTTATATATGTTTGTCATAAGGTAAGTTGCATCATGAACAAAAGGTTTAAAAACAAGAACATTCAAAATACTGTAATGTTCATGAAAAACTGCAGCAGGTATATAGTACCAATTTTTTAGTTTAGTACAGGGGTCCTAAGTCAAAGTAGTATAACAAATGATATAATTATTTTAAAAAATGTAAGTGAAAATGAAATTCTGTCTCAAGTCATAAAACTACAAATTGAGTGTTATTTTTTCATCTGTCAAAACAGGATTTTTTTTCATTTATGATAAAATTCATTGTTAGTAAAAGTTTAAAGAAAACTGACACTGGGGCTAGAGAGATAGCAAGTTCTTCAGTCTTAAGAACTTCCCTGGCAAGCACAAGGACCCAGGTTCCATCCCATGTACCACATGCGTGCTGATCCTGGAACCCAGGGTGCACTGTGCTGGTCACCAAGACTGGTGATGGTGCACACCTCGTACCAAATAAATAAAAGATTTAAAAAGAAAAAGAAAAAAGAAACCTGACACTTTCAGAAGCACTCACTGGGAATATAAATTAGTTAAAATCTTCCCAGTGAAAACCTCAATGATGCATAGCAACGGCCTTTAAATTTCTGTGCATATCCTTTGACACAGCAATTCTGCTCTAGTAATTTAACTTAAGGAAAGAATTTTTGACATATGCAACAATTTATAAGGATACTACAGCACTGGGCTGGGAAGATGGCTCAGTGAAATAAGTGCTTCCCTGGCAAGTGCAAGGGCCTGAGTTCACTCCCCAGTTTCGCAAAAAAAAAAAAAAAAGAAGAAGAAGAACAAGAAGGATACTACAGCACATTATAACAAAAGAGTGTAAATTAAAAATATCAAATAATATTTGGGGGCTGGGGAGATGGCTCAGTGGAATAAGCACTTCCCTGGCAAGTGCAAGGGCCCGAGTTCAATCCCCAGTTCTGGAAAAAAAAAAAAGGAATATTTGGAATATTCATGTAGTAGAATAGTATATAGCCATGAAAACAAGTTGTAAAATATTTGGTGAGCAAATATGTTACAAAAATTTGTAAGAGTGGATATAGTATTCATTTGTCTCTGCATGCATGTGAAAAATACATAGAAATTACATTTACTGCAGTCTGGTATCCCTCTTTCAATAAACACCAGAAAGAACCTTCTAAAAACCCAAGCTAGCATTAAAATATCCTAGAGAGAAAGGATGGAAGCAGGTATGGCCATTGAAGTTGGTGGGGATAAGGGTATTTAGTTTTTATGTCTGGAATTTTTTTCATTCATAGAGGTCATAATAATACCTACCTAAGTCAAACGGGTAATAATTAAAAATCTTCCATTGGCTTCACATTACACAGGGAAAGCCAAATCCCTTAGTGTGTTTGCACATGAGAAACTAGGGCCAGAAATACAGGAATTACTCCTCAGTATCACAAGTAATCAGGGATATTCAAATTAAAACAAGGAAATACCATTTTATGCCCATCAAGTTGGCACAAATTAAAGATGTTCCTTGAACATGGTGTTATAATGCAAGAATGTAATACTGTTGTTGTTACTATTTTATAGTGCTGGGAATGGAACCCAGACCATCCTACATGCTCAAATTTATGTATTTTAACAATGTATGTTTAACATGTACTTAATGTAAAAATAACTACCCTATTTTATGTTCTTGTTTCATACTAAGTCTGAAATCTGTTACATATTTTGCATTTAGAACACATCTTAATTTGAGTGTTAAAAAGTTTATTGAAAGTGCTTGATATGAATTTAAGTTTCCTGAGATTAGCCAAGTTGTTTCACATGTAATTAAAATTTTTGCAGTAGATGAATTATCAGATAAAGTTTAAGGTAATTTCTTTTCTTGATTGCTGTAGTCATATTTCAGATGTTCAGTAGCAATATGGTCAGTGTCTACCATATTAAGTAGTTCCAATCATAAAAGGCACTGTTCCATGTAGTTATATCAAACTATACATAAAATATATATATTAAAACATTCAAATTTTGCAATGTCAAAAACTAGAGAAATAGTAAGTTTGTATTGTTTTGAGCAATTTGAAGTATTAAGGATAATAGAAGGAATAGTTTAATATCCATACACTGACATTTTGCACATGTTAACCTTTCGCTATACTTTTCTTATTTTTAGACTAGTCAGATATTAAGTAGATTGAGCTCATTTTGTTTGTAGCAGGTGTAAAAGTGTATGTGAGAATATTATTCTGTGAAGGTGATGCTAGAACTTAAATGGCCTTATAATGTTTAATTCATTTTTAGTTCTAAAGAATTAGATGTTTATTAGGAAATTACTTACTTTAGGTTTTTGGTAATATGCCACCTATGTTAACAAGAATGAAATTCCAGATTTCCCTAGCACATGCTGTCAGTAATACAAGTTTAGCTTTATTTACTAGAAGCTATCTAGGAAGAGTATTTAAAGTTGAGTTAAACTGAAAATACAGTACTAATTTTAAATGTAATTTTGCAAATAAAACTTTAAATGTGTCAGGCATACTTTCTGATACATTTTTTAAACACTCAGTATTTCATGGGTGAAATGGATGGGAGAAGCAGACAGTGTTTCTGGCAGCATTTTAATGACCAAGCCAAGTTCTTTGAACATTGTGTCACTTAAAGAAATGCATTAAGTAGATTTCCTTGCTCTTTATTCTGAATGTTACCATACCTTAGTCTTTTAAATGCAGCTACTAAATAAAGTACTGAAGCATATGTAAGTACTAATCTCTTTTCATAATTTGTGGCCTGCTGAAAGAATTGAGATTAATTTTTTAAAAATGCTTTTAAGAGAAAGAAATGGTATATAAGGAATATAAGTTATGTTTGCATATTTTTATCACTTAATTTCTACATAGAAATTTAAATTTTTTTACTGTCTTCAGATATGCCAATTAAGCAATATACTTGATGTCATGAAAATATTTCTGATGTTCAATTATAATGTGAACAGTGAGTGATTTAATTCAAAACTTTTATTTGAATGTTCAGTTAACAAGTTAAAAGACCAAGATCATACAATTTTTTAAAAGCCTTCTAGGGACCAAGGGAGCTCCAATGGCGCAATCGGTTAGCACGCGGTCCTTATACTTCTAGGGACCAAGGGTATGTAATAGCTCAGCAGCGCAACACCTGCCTGCAAGCACAAGGTCCTGAGTTTGATTTTGGTACCCCTCAAAAAAATCCTTCTAGAAGACATTTTATAGTTATTGATGTCACATTTTAAGTCTGTAAAGCCTCTGTTACTGCAGTGCCACTTTACAGCTTTGTATTTGCTTTATAGTAACTCAGATTTTAAAAAGCATACATCTGCTATGTTTTTAGTTCATCACTAGATGGAGCTCTTGAAGTATAACTGTTGATATTAGAATAATCTGCTTTCTGCAATGTAGGACTAAATGTTAAAATAGGCACTTAACCTGCTGGAAGATAATGTAAGTAAAACTCTTACATTACAGGTGAAGGTAAGGACTCTGAACAGAACCCTGGTTGCACAGGAAGTAGTGCCAAGAATCAATAAATGGGATCATAACAAATTAAAAAACTTCTGCACAGCAAAGGAAACAACCAAAAAGTGAAAAGACAGTCTGTAGGATAGAAGAAAAAAAAAAAAACTATTTGCCAGTTATTCTTCAGACAGGGAACTAATATCTAAAATATATGAAGAACTCAAGAAAACTAGGCCCCACATTACCCAAAATTAAAGACCTAAAATGGACAAGTGAAATGAATAGACACTTCACAGATGTATACATGGCTAATAAATACATGAAGAGATGTTCAACATTGTTGGCCATTAGAAAAATGCAAATTAAAACAACACTCAGATTCCATCTCACCCCAGAAAAGAATAAAGGCATGTTTGTATTTCTTTTTTTGAATTTTAGGAAAGGGTCTACAAAGTGTTCAGGGACTCACTACTGGATTGGAGTCATAGTGGTCCGCCTGTTTACAGCTGGGAATGCAGGCATGTGCTACCACACCCAGTCTCAATTACTGCCTCAGTACACCCCAGGGGTGAGACCAGCAGGGAAGGCCTGGGGATTGAACCCCGGGCCCTGCGCCTGCTTGCAGGTGTTTTAATCTATTGAGTTATTTGGCTGGGCCTCTTTGTATTTCTGCCATTTGTAAAGATATCCTTTTTTAAAAAATGTTACTAATGGGCCAGGGATAGTTCAGTGGCACAAATACCTACCTGGCAAGTGCAAGGGCCTGAACTTGATTCCTGGTAACAAAAACAAAAAATGTAATTAGTACATGATTACATTCATTTGGGGGAATTGGTATATGTATGTAACACATCTCAACATTTTTTTCCATCCCAGTTTTAATTAAAAATTTTTTTGCCAGCATTTTTTGTTTTATTAAGTTAGTATAAACAGATTAACAGCCAAACTAATAAGCCAAAATCCATGTAAAACATGTACAATAATTACACTAAATTAAGATGTACTTTTAGATATATTGGACATGCTGGATTACAGTAACTTTTTCCTTTTTTGTATTGCCTGTTTTTTATTGTGTTTCTTATATAAAAGAAATATTCAGTATTTAAGTTTCTGTGTAAAAAGAGACCTTAATCTGTACAAAGGTTTTAAAAAGTTAAATAGTTCAAGGATTACAAATACAAGTAATACCATAGTCCATTATCCCACATACTTCTTCATCCAGTTTCATCCCCCCAAACAGCTACATTTTTAAATTCATTTTTTATTGTTGTTTTTGTGTAATTTGGTTTGGTTTCGGTGTTTTGAGACAAGGTCTCTCTTTGTAGTCCAGGCTGGCCTCAAACTTGCAGCCATCCATCTGCCTCAGCCCCTGGAATGCTAGGTGTAAGGTGTGTACCACCACGCCTGGCAAAAATTCCAGTTTTTTTAATTGTTGCCAGCATGCAGCTAATAGGCTCATACACTTTGTTAATTAAAGGCTTTGGAAATTAAATCCTTGTAGCAGAAAGCCCTAAGTGAACTTATGCTAATTCCATATTCTGTTTTCCACTTCATCCTCCCACATCTAAGAGCAGTTGTTTTATGTTTGTCTGTTGACTAGCTCTACAATTTTAAATAGGGACTGAAAATTCTAGTTGTTGATACTGTGGAATTGTGTTACAGAGTTAGTGAATAACTAGTCTAGCTAGCCAGTGAATGGTGGAGGACCACTAATCATATTTTATTGGGAGGCATGTTATTGCATTTTTTATTACATGTAATACAGCCTTTTTTATCAGTCATCATCTTTGTATTTTATATTTTTATTTTTTTAATTTTATGTATTTGGTACAGGGTCTCACTATTCAGTTTGGACTTGTAGTGATCCTCCTGTTTCAGCCTCCCCAGCACTGTGAATATAGGCATGCACCTCCATTCCTGGCCTTCATGGCTGGCTTGGTGTGCCCTGTGCTCAGTGTGGGGCCAGCAGGGCACTTGTCTAGGCAGGAGCTGGCTTGGTGTGCCCTGTGCTCAGGGCGGGTCCTTACACTTGTCTAGGCAGGAGCTGAGACCACTGAGCTACCTCCACAGCCCATCATTTTTATATTTTAAAAATAATAAGTGCTTCAAGTAGGAAATATGTTTCATATCGGAAGTCTGGAATTAGACTGATTAATTTGTTCAGTTACAAAATCAAGGAACCAGATTCTTTGTTTTGCCTTCTACTGTTAAAAAAGACTATTGGCCATGTTTTCAGTTATGCTCTCCTTGTAGTGATCGAATGGTTTCTTAGATGCATACATAAGAACATCTGTGCTTGTGTATGTAATTATCTCTATGAGTCTTCCTAGAAGCTTCCCACAAACTTTTCCTAGTGACTTCATTGGCCAGAATTACTTCAGAGATACATTTCAAAACCTGATGCTGGCAAGAATGGGAGTGCCATGCTTATCTGTAGCAAAGCTTTCAGTTGACATCAGGTAGATTATTTGAAATTTATTGGGGAGGAATGTGCAAGAATAATTGATGGGTAGTCAGCCTACACTGGTTACAATACTGTCAAACCCTCAGTGAAACTATTACAACCTTGTTATTTGAAACCATAATTTTTGTAATGTTTGCTATAATGTCTGTGTGTACTTACATATCTGAAAAAGACCTTTGTAAATTTGGCATTAGAATCTGGGAAATGTATCATCTCTCCTCTCTTCAATTTGTATTTATTTGACTTTTTATATTTTGGAACAGAGATTTATTGAGTAATCACAAAGTACTTAAAAAAGTATACACTTGAGTAATAAATTTTAAATAGCATTGTCATTTTTTTCTAATTAAAGCTATCTAAATGTGTTAATTTTTCACTTATCTTAGAACTTGTATATCTCTTGAAAAATATTTTTTCTTTTCAGTATCTTATGATCTTTATTTCTTATTAAATCGATATCTGAGAACTAAATGTAGTAATCCTTTATGTGAAGCCTGATGAGTTTAAATTAGCTTTATTTATTTATTTATTTATTTATTTATTTTTGTGGTACCAAGGATTGAACTTAGGACCCTGCACTTGCCAGGCAGGCGCTTATTCTACTGAACTATCTCCCCAGACCTAAATTAGATTCCTTTTTTTTTTTTGTGGTCCTGGGGATTGAACTCAAGACCCTGTGGTTGCCAGGTAAGCACTTACTCTACCGAGCTATCTCCCTGACCCTAGATTCATTTTTAAAGCCAAATTGTGATTCTTTTTTAACTTTAACTTTTAACTTAAACATTCTTCTGATTGTCCACATCTGCCTTGTTTTAGAATCTGTCATGTTTATAGAATTTTAAGATGATGAACTTTTGAAGTCTTCTTATAATACTTCTTCATCATTAATGAACCAGTAGAAAAGCTTTCTTGCCCAATCTCATAGATGTGTGAGAACTCACCAAATAGATGATTTTCCAGTATAAAAATCTGTGTCTATAGTTTTGCTGTTCTAAGCTAGTTTAGATCATTTTATGCCAAACTATGGCCTTAAAATTTGAGTTTTATATTAGAGTTTAGTTTTGTAGAAGATAAATGTTTAATTTGTGTATTCATAACAAATATCTATTAAAGAAATGATACTATAGTAACTAAAGCCTCAATTTTGTATTGTCATAGATGTTTTCTAGTAATCATTCCTACATAATCAGTAATATCAGTAAAATGATACACTGTCAAACCACTTTCAGTAAGTTAATATTTACCTAAAAATGTGTCTTTTCAGTCTCATACTATGGTTATAAATATAAGCATTATAACATGCTGAAACATAAAAAGGGCTTGAGGATGAAATAATTTCCCACAGTTTAAATATGTTTATTTAATGCAGAACTCTTAGGATCTTTAATAATATAGCATGCATTATAAATATTTTAGAACATTCAATATAAATTCAGATACAAGGTTTTAAAAAGTTTAAACTAGGGGCCAGGGAGATGGCTCAGTGGGATAAGCACTTCCATGACAAGCGCAAGGGTCTGAGTTCAATCCCCAGTTCCGCAAAAAAAAAAAAAAAAAAAGTTTAATTTTTTAGTCTGTTCCATAGAACACATTTTGAGAAATAGTAATATTTGGTCCAGTTAGTATTTATGTGAATTATTGTGAAGATAATGTGTCTAACCTTTATTTATATGCTATCCAGTTTGAGATGGCTTTAACTTTAATGCTTAGACACTTGGGATAATCAGTTTCAAATAAATTTCTAGTCTAAAAGGATAAGCCTTTTAAGATTTCAGGTATAACTTCTCTAATGCTTTCTTTTACAACTTCCTCTTCAATTAAATCTGTTGATGTGTTAAAATGTATCTTAAACAGACTGGTAAAAGATCTTACAAGTCCTCAAACTTCTCACCCAGCCTGGTTGCCCAGCTGTGACCAAATGTTTTTAGGTTCTTCTCATACAGTTCTATATGCAGACTGTAGATTCTGTATTTGAGTTCAGATAGCACAGAGCTCCTTCCTGCTCATCCTTTTGTTTCCGTACATCTCAGACTGCACTCTTGTTTTCCATCCTGGCTGATAGCACTACCATTTTTTCAGTCACCCAAAGTATTGACACAGGAGACTAAGATTTCCCTTTCATCTCTGGCATCAGGATTCCTCAGCCTATGATGCTTGAGACTTCATGATTTTTTGTTGTGTAGAGCAACCCAACACTTTGTACAGATTGAGCAACCCTGACCTCTACAACTAGATGCCAGTAATGCTTCTTAAGTTATGACAACTACAATGTCTCTAAGACACTAAAATATTCCATACAGGACACATTAACCAGCTTGAAGACAACTGCTCTTGATCCAGTTGTTAATTAAGTCTTAGTTGATTTTATGTCCTCAGTTTATCTCTAATCTTGTCAAATGTTCTCCATTCCTAACCTCAGTTTTTCATCTGTCTGTCTGTCTGTCTGTCTGTCTATCTATCTATCTATCGTTCTTCAGTGAGATTCTGACTAGTCTCCCTGTGCGCAATTTTGTTCCCATCCAATCTTCCTTTGCTGCCGCCCCATTTACCTTTCTATGGTTTAAAAAAAAAAAAAAAAAAAAAACTTTTTTTTTTTGTTTATAATTTCAGTTGCATCTATTGAAGACCTTCATGAACTGGTTTCTTCATTTCTTGGTGTTTTGCTTCATTAATCAAAGGCACTCCTATTTAGCTGATGTTCTTTTATACAAGTGTTCTGTGCCCTCTTCCCAGTGTGCTGTAGTCTGTTTTGGATTCTTCATAAACATCAGGCATTAGTTTCTCCACCATAGTCATTAGTCATTTATTTTCAGACACTGTCATGCTGAAGAGCTTATTATTGTCATCATATCCTTTTTTCATTGTAGTAAACTTTTCTTTCTCCTTTTTATTTATTTTTTGAGACAGTGTCTCAGTGTATAATTCAAACTAGGCTTGAACTCATTATTTAGCCCAGGCTGTTCTTCAACTTATGGAAATCTTCCTGCCACAGCCTCCTCCTGAATGCTGGGATTGATATAGGAATGATATATGACCTCCAAATGATACAGGGGAAGTATTGTAACTCCCAACCTGTTAGATGTCAGGTATGCCAAGTTTGTGTTCCTTGGAGTTGAAGTTGAAGAATGAATTCTAAGGGCACAACAGGTTAAGAGTTGGAAATATTTATTGAAGGGGAGAGATGCAGCTTTTGAGAAACAAAGGGGGTTCCAAATGGATTGCCAATTAGCCCACTTCTCATTATAGTTTATAAGTTTTATAGAGCATAATCATGAAGTAGGTACAATGTGAGTCAAAACTATGATCAATAAAGTTGTAAGTATAGCCAATTAGGTAATGTTCCAATGGGGAAGTAAGTCATGGAAAGAACAAAGAACTTTTTAGGAAGTGATGAGTCCCAGGGTCTTGGTCACCCACTAGAGTGACTGATGTCTTGCTGGACTTTATTAGACCAGGTATTAACCATTTATCCTTCAGAGAGGCATGTAGGCCTGGTCATTCTGTCTTTTTGTGAAGGCTGACCTGTACTAGATGTTCCTCTAGCCACAGTTGTAATGAGTGCATCTTTGCATTGACTCTCTTGGCCTTATCTGACTACCTATAATATTTCTGCCTAACTTAGCTGTCTATAAGAAGATTAGAGCATACACAACCATGTCCAATTGAAATTGAACTTTTCAAGGACAGGAACCCATCCCCATTCCATTTGTGCGTCCATTCATCCATCACTGCTGGGCATTGAACCCAGGATCTGCTGCATGGTAGGCAGTTGCTTTGTGACAGCTATACCCCCAGCCTTCATCGTGGTTCTTTTCATGTAATATATATATATATATAGAAAAGATTGAATCATTTAGTAGTATGCCCTGTCAGAATGCAGTAGCATTCTCATTACTTCAGGGAATTCTGTTCTCTGTATTAGCAGTGAAAGCTGTTTCCCTAGTCTTCATCTATTAGACTTTGATAAGTCAGCGTTTGACAACAGAAATCTTGAATTATAATGTTTTTTGAGAAATAGTTGCTCAGCAGATAATTGAAGAAAACTGCATTTAGTTAATAAGTCTTGTGCCATTTGCATATATTAACTAGTAAAAAGATTTGTATTTTTAAAGGAATTAAGATGTGTGAATTAAATTGGATGAGTTAATATGTGGAGAATCTTTATTGACTTAAATTATTACATTTCCATTGACTAAAGATTTTTAATTGGTTATAGAAAGCTTGTGAGGGCTGGCCAGATAGCTCAGCTTGCTTAGTCAGAGTGCAGTTGCCGGGGTTCAATCCCTGGTGTGCCATGCTGGCTCCACCCTGGGGCACGCATAGAAGGCAGTTGAGACTGGGCATGGTAATGCATGCCTGTAATCCCAGTGCTTGGGAGACTAAGAACAGGAGAGTAACTACAAGTCTGATCTATGTAGTGAGACTCTGTAGACCCTGTACTAAATACATGAAAAACTCATGGAAGCAATATTATTTTAATGATTAATTAGTCCTTTAGAAAATATTTATCAGTGCCAAAACAGGAATGCAGAGTATCACCTTGTACAACTTTAGATGGAAACGTGCCTATCACCAGTTCATGGTTTTTCACTGATCTTTGGATTATCTATGAAAGACTCAGTGCCACAATATTTAGTTTTGGAGGTCACAGATAAACTTTAGGGAGTATGCAAATTCATATATACAGAACATATAAATAATCAGAATAGATTCTAATAGTTTTAAAGAAATGTATCATTAAATACTTAGAGAAACTTTTTTAAATTGTGATATTCTATCAGGACATATTTGGGAATTGTTGGCTAAGCATCATCCTTAGAATTTTGTGTTCTCATCCACTGAAGTAAAACTGGCTGCTTTCATTATATCTTTTTCTGTCCTGCAGGGAACAACCTATTTTCAGCACTCGAGCTCATGTCTTCCAGATTGACCCAAACACAAAGAAGAACTGGGTACCCACCAGCAAGCATGCAGTTACTGTGTCTTATTTTTATGACAGCACAAGAAATGTGTATAGAATAATCAGTTTAGATGGCTCAAAGGTAAGTTTTATTCACTTTAAATAATATTATTATTCAGTTTTATTCAGATACCTATTTTTATTATATTTTCTCTTAATATTATTTTTGAGACTGATCTCACTATGTAGTTTAGCCTGGCCTAGAACTAGAACTCATGTCATCCTCTTGCCTCAGCCTCCCAAGTACTGAGACTACAGATGTGCCCTACAATGCCTGGCTAATGATCAAAAAAACCTGATCATTAGGGTAACAACAGTTTTGTTCATTAAATTCTTAGAATTAACCACCTTTTTATTGATTTATATACCATATATATACATATATATATATATGTATGTATATGTATATATATATATATGTATGTATATGTATATATATATGTATATATATACACATACATATATAATATTTGAATTCTATTTGTCAGACAGTATACTAGAAATAACAATGTAGCAGTAAACAAGATAGACATGATCTAGAATATCAGGACTTGTAATTGTTTTCAGATACACTTCCATGTTTGTCAGGTTTTTTTCTTCTATAGTGACATACCTGACACAGGGTATTTACAAAAAACAAAATATATTTAGTTACAGTTTTAGAGGCTGAAAATCCAAATAGCGTGGCACCAATTTAGAAAGCCAGTTTTGGGAGCACATGGAATAACTGGTGTAGCAATAGTTGAGGGACCACATTTGTGTCTTCTTTAAGAAACCTTTCACAAGCACTCAAGAATCTGTGAGGGCCGAGGAGATAGCTCAGTAGAATAAGTGCTTGTCTGGCAAGCACCAGGGCCTGAGTTCAATCCCTGGTTCCACCAAAAAAAAAAAAAAAAAGAATCTGTGAGAACTACCTTCCAAGATCACATCCTAGAATCCTATGGCCCCTCCACTCGGCCCAGCTTTGAAAGTTCCATGGTGCCCCCTCCAATTCTGCAACCTTTAGGGGAAGCAGTTAATCAGTTTTGGCCATGCCATAGCAACTTCTGTAAATGAGTAGGCAGTTTAGAATCCCTAAGTCATAGGAGGCCTATGAGGATCAATATTAAGAAGAGCATGAGGACCAAAACCCCAAGGTTTTATTTTTAGAGAGGCAGATGGCATAAGACTTAGGAGCAAGAACCTGCTGCCTGAGGTTAGCTCTTAATACCATCACCACTTTCTGAATATTTTTGACTTTGAGCAGATGACTTTTCTGATCTACCTTGTTCTAAGTAGTGATAGTTACTATAAGACTTATACCTTCAAAGTACTTGAATAGTGCCCTGGTGGGTAGTATACCATTGAAAAGGGAGAGAAATACCCCTTTCCAGTATTACCAGAGGTAGAATTCAGTACCTCACCTATGATGAGTACCTCTCTGTCACTGAGCTACAAACCCAGTAGTGAAAAAACTATTTTATCATCAATAAATTTCATATAACTAATTTAAATAAGAAAATTTCAAGCATCAGATTCTGGATAATATAAAATGCTGATGTTCCTGTTTTTCTTCATGCTTTCTTGAGGCCTTGTGGCCATTCTATCCTTTCCATCCTGAATTTTAGCAATTCATTATAGAAGAATAGATTCTAGAGCTAAACTGACATTTGGGCCAGGGATATAGCTAAGTGGCACACCTCTGTTTGGCAGTTGCAAGGTCCTAAGTTTGATTCCCAGTACCAAAATATAAAAATAAAAATAAACCATCATATTTCAAGAGTAGAATCTAGTGCTAAACTGTGAAATTTGGGCTGGGGATATATGTCAGCAGCATGGTGCCTACCTGGCAAGTACAAGGTCCTGAGTTCAATTTTGTCTGAGTTACTATTTTCTGGTTGCTATAACAAAATACCTGACACCCCAAATTAAGGGATGAAAGGTTTATTTAACTCACAGCTAGTGGAAGTTTTAGTCCATACTGCACTGGCTCCAAGGCAGAGTGGCACATGGCAGAGGGCAACAGTTCATGGCAGCAGAAAACAGCAAGACCAAAAATGGAAAAGCTGCAGCTGCAGAAGTAGAGGCAGAGAGCACACCTCTCTCCTTTCTTTTTCTTTTCTTTCTTTCTTTTCTTTTTTAGCAGAACTAGAGATTGAACTCAGGTCCTTGCACTTGCCAGGCAAGTGCTTATTCTACTGAGCCATCTCCCTGACCTCTTCTTTCCTTATTCTGCATGGAGGCTATCTGCTTCAGGCTGAGTGTAGTACTATCCCACACTAGATCATGAATTAATTTCAAATTCTTGAAGCCTGTCCTGTGACTGCTTGAGGCTTTGAGGGAATACCTGTACATAGTCCGTAACATTCTGCCCTTGGCCTCTCAAAGACTTATGCATATCTCTTTATCAAAAAGGTACTTTAGTCCATCTCAAAGAGTTTCCAAAGTCCTAACAGTTCAGCATTACTGAAAAGTCCAAGTCTCAAATCTCCTGTAAGATCTAAGGTAAACTCTTACCTGTGAGCCCATACACAAATGAAAAGTTAAACACTTCCATCATCCAATGACACAAGAAAAACATTACCATAGGAACAAGAGGATACAAAGCATTGGGACCAAAGCAAGTCCAAAATCTGTCAGGGCAAACATTAAATCCTGTAGTTACATGTTCAACATCGAAAGCAATCCTGTGGCTTCTCTTAGGCCTGTTTTTCTCCCTCTGCAGCTTTTCTGAGATGATCCACATTCTTGACTTTTGCAAACTTTTGAGATCTCCACTGCACTTTAGGCTTCTCACTTACAGCTTCACACACTGCCTTTCCATGGGCACACTGCCTGGCCTCCCAGGCCCTGTGAAGTCTAGTAGGAAGTCTTCTTAACCCTAGAACTCTGATATGCCTAAAACCAGTGCCACATGGATGATGTCAAGATCTGCTGCCATCTGAAGTAGTAGCCAGTATTTCTTTTCTCTTGGCTGTAGGGATGAAGTGCCTGGATCACTCAGTACTCTGAACCTAATTCTGAGGAATAAATACTCTTTGCCACCTCCATTCTGGAATCTGGTACAACCACTGCCACCATTCTGGAACATGGTCTGCAGCTTCCTCCATAGAGCAAAGTCTTTAATTTTCACAGTTTTGAGGCTGCAAAAGAGTGAAGATTTGCTGCTTCTTGTGATGCCCTCAGACTATCTTTTTTATTCTCCTGTTTCTCCTTGCAAGTGGAAATCTCCACAGTTCTGTCTTTGCAGTCAGCTTTATTGGAGCTTCCTTTCTGGCCAAACTTATAACATTTTAAATCATCCTGTTGGGTTTTTGCTTTTGATTCTCAACGTAAATTTGACTAAAAGCCCCCAGCAAAGCCATGCCACTGCCTCAACATTCAACTGCCTTGAAATGTCTTTTCTTTTTCTTTTTTTCTGCTTAAGTTTGCCTAAGCAGGTACTTTAGACCACTGAGCTATCTTGCTGGTCCCTGCCTTGAAATTTCTTTTGCCAGATTAATTAGTCCATTGTGCTTAATCTCAGTCTCAGGTAGTCTCTGAATGCAAGCAGAATGTAGACAAACTTTCTGCCAAGCCAAAACGCAAATCATCTGGAGTCCAGCAACTAATGCAGTTCTTCCCAGTAAAAATCTCCCAAATCTGGTCTTTACTGACAGGATTTCTATCAGCATTCTGGTCTTCTGAACTCTGACTAGAATCTCGCATACAGAACAGATGAAGGCATTGCAGCACTTCTCTTTCAGGTGACATCTCCGAACCTTTCCTGTCTCTTCCCATAAGCATTTCTAAAGGCCCTTGAACCACATGGTGAGGTATAGTCTCAGCAGTGACCCCACTGTTGGTGCCAAATTCCATCTTGGTTATTTGTGTGTGTGTGTGTGTGTGTCTGTGTGTGTGTGTGTGTGTGTGTGTGTCTGTGTGTGTGTGTGATTGCTGGGACAAATTACCAGACACCCAAAATTAAGGGATAAAAGGTTTATTTAACTCACAGCTAGTGGAGGTTTTAGTCCATACTCTACTGGCTCCAAGGCGGAGTGGCACATGGCATAGGGCAACAGTTCATGGCAGTGAAAAACAGCAAGAGCAAAGAGGGAAGAACAGTGGCTGTGGCAGCAGAGGCAGAAGCAGATAGCAAGCCTCTCTCCCTTCTTTATACTGAATTCAGGCTATCTGCCCCAGGCTGAGTGTAGCATTCTTACCCATAATCTCGGTAGGACTCAAACCTACCTATCCATCATTGGATCATCAATACACCAGAATAGATAACTAATAGCAAAAAAGCACAGAGAAATAAACAAACGAAATAAAAATAACTCACATTTGAGATTTTTCTCTAGCCATATGATCTTAAGGTATTCAATTTGTTTGTCTCAGCCTTCTCATCTGTAGGAGGGAACTAATAAAAATACCTACACTATTACATCATAGTGTTGAGAAAAGTAATAATTTTCAACAAAAGTACAAAGTGATATTAGTCACTGTACAGAAATAATATTATACTACTAATTGTATACTACCTTATAGCTTTTTAGGAATAAAAGGTAATTTAATGATAAACTTTCAGTCTGATGTTTCAGTGCATTAATTTTTTATCTTTATAATTAGATTATGATCTCCAGGACTGTTTGTACCTTGTATCTTCTACATAAGAGACTAACCTATATTAAATGAAAAATTGATCCTCTTCATTCTTGGAGTACTTAAGAAATAGTAGTAATTAATTTCTGTCAAGCATTATCTAGTGAAAAATAATTCTGTGTCTTGTAACTAGCTTCCAGAAAGCAACAGATACTATTTCAGGCTTTATTTTCTTAATTAAATTTATGGGTACATTTTAGATATACATAATGATCGTATGCATTGTAGGGAATTAGTACCAGTATATATTTTGATTCCTCTTTCTTTCCCCAGTCCCCTTTCCTCTCACAACCCCTCTCTATTTTTATTTTATTTTATCTTATTTTATTTTATTTTATTGTTTGAATCACTCCAGCAAATTTATTACTTTTTTTGTATGACAAAAGAAGGCTCTCAGGCTGGGGAGATAGCTCAGTAGAATAAGTGCTTGCCTGGCAAAGCACAATATCCTGAGTTCAATCCCCAGAAAGGGTGCAGACCTACAAAGTTTGAATTCATCCAGTTGTGCCTGGCGTGGGTCTAGCCAGACCCAAGCTCTGCTCAACTTCTTCCTGCTGCAGCCCTTGAAAGTGAGCCTGTTGTGCCTCTCTGGCAAGATGTTCTGCTCCTGGATTAGTGGGGTAGTTCTGGCCCCTAGCCTCTCTGCAGGGACTTCAGCTGTAGAATTTCACACCAGGCCTGGCTTGGGTCTGGAGGGGTCCAGAGAGCAAGCATGAAGGACTCAACTCAAAAGTAGTCCAGGGCTGGGTCTGCAGGGATCCAGCAAAGGGAAGTGGAGAAACTCCCACACACTCACCAGGCCTCGGCTTGGGGTGGTTCTAGAGGGATCTCGAGAGTGCAGTGAAAGTTCTCACTCATGCACCGGGCCTGGGCTGGTTCTGGAGGGGTTCAGAGTACCTCTCCCTATTTTCAAAGCTTTGTTTCCATTTTATCCTTTTTATCTTTTTTTAAATTTCAGGCTTTAGTGTGTTTTTCTGTCCCCTTCATTTTAACCTTTGGTTTCTGTAATATGTTTTTATCTATTGGCCCAAATTATAGATGAAATCCAGTTTTATTACATAAAAGATTAAATGGTATACAGAAGTAATAATCAACTGAATTAGTCCCACATCCAAGAAAAGAAACTATGTGAAATGATTAAATAGATTTCAGTTATTAACTAACCATCACCAGATTTAAATACTTTATTTTCAGAAAGAGAAATTAGATGATTAAATAATCCTCGTGTGAACTGTTACTTTTAGAGTTATATTCTGAATATGTTAAAATCTTAAATAACTTGTGAAAAAGTTGTATACTTCAACAAATTCTATATTCTGTAGCATAGTTGCATTTTCTATGAAATTTTCATTTTCTGGTTGCTTTTCTCAACTATAACACTTCCTTTTCTATTAATTTATTCTCCTTAAGAAGAAAGATTTATTTGGCTCATAGTGATAGAGATTTCAGTCCATAGCCAGCTGGCCCCAAGGTAGCTGATACTGATATGGCCAAAGGCCAGGAATGAGGCACTTCATCATCTGTGATGACAAAGCATTTTTACCTTTTTCCTGTAAAGGTACAAGAACTCCTGGATTAAGAGACATATTAAGCACTAAAATTTTTCTTTTAAAGGATTCATAGTAGCCTTCTACTCAAGAAATCTAAGAATAAACATTTTTAGTGTGACATTATTTTTTTGTTGTTTTTCTTTAGTCACCAAAAAACAAGTAGTACAGAGGCTAGGAAGGATTCAAAGTGGAGATTATATGAACTCTTTAACAAATCAGAAAGACATTTATTGGAAGTAGTTATAGTTAATTCAGTTGGGTCCAAGACCAGCAGCACATTGATCCACTTTCTTAGATAGCTATAAAATCTTTTGCTATACTATATTTTGAGTTATTAGTGTCTCATGTACAAATGCCCTATTTCCTTGAAGATACAACTCAAGTTGCAGCTCATTGCCAGCTTGTCTTTTTTGTGTGTGTGTGTGTGCAGTACTTGGGATTGAACTCAGAACCTTGCCCTTGCCAGGAAGGCATTTACTCAACTGAGTTATCTCCCTGTCCCAATCAGCTAGTTTTTATTGGCTTGCCTCCTACCCTATCACACTATGGTCTTAGGGGCTTTATCCCATGTTCCCCCCCCCCAATTTTCAGCTATTTATTTACTAATACATTGATTCCTCTTAGAATAAATTCCACAATTACATTTCCTCTGTCTTAAATTTCTAGAGTTGTGTTCGGCATTTTAATAGGTACTCAGTCAAAAAATGTTGCATAAAATGAATGGTCCCTTACCATTTGTGAATAAATTTTTGTTTACTCTCTTGTTTGATGATAGCCCTACAAATCAGTGGTTAGCTACATACACATCTAAAAAGATAGGCTGAGAGAAACCTTGAGTTAATGGAATGGAAGATATATAAAAATGAGTTATAACTTTTCAGTGAGGATGTGAGCTCACGTATGATAACATATCTACTTATCTCTGTGAGAAAGGGGCTGGTTTCTTTTTCATTGTCTTTTTTTAATTTTTAATATTTTTTTTATGTATTTGATACAGGGTTTCACTACACAGCTTAGACTCATAGTGATCCTCCTGTCTCAGCTTCCCTATGACTAGGATTATAGGTGTGCACCACTACACCTGGTTTCAGTGACAGCACAGCATGTAGTACCTAGGATCAAACCCAGGTCCTTGTTCTAAGCAAATGCTTAGATTGCTGAACTATCTCCCCAGCCCTATTGTCTTCTTTAGTAGGGCATTAGACCCTGTTATAACTTTATCCACACCTGCATAACTCAAGCATTTTACATTAATCTAGTTCATACAGTAAACAAATTTAGCTTTGTTCTAAAAGTGTTTGATTTCCAGTCCATATTTAGTAGTTTGCCACATTGCTCCTTAGGCATTTGATAATATGTATCTTTTACTATTATGGAACCATAATTTAAAGGGCCTAACTAACAAAAAATAATTCTGTACTTTCCTAGTATTGGCAGATGTCATAGTTAATGTTATAATAGTTAAAAATTATTATGATCACTAATGTTAATATGTAACAATGTTGCTAAAATACTAATTTTCTCAGAAATTATGTGTAGGGGCCAAGGAGATGGCTCAGTAGAATAAGCACTTCCCTGGCAAGAGTAAGGGTCTAAGTTCAATCTCCAGTTCTACCAAAAAAGAAAAAGAAATTATGTGTTAAAGATTCCTTGGAGAGTCAGACCCCACTTTTAAATATTTAGACACTATTAAGACTAAGTTCTGAATATTTAGACACTGTTAAAACTAAGTATGAGCCAAAATTAGTAAATAGTGATCCTAAACACTCAAAAGGTAGAATCTGGCCACATTAGAAACTGGGTTTTTAGATTTTAGGAACACTGATTTTGAATATATGATACTGAAAATTTTGATGGAGAGAGTACCATTTTATTTATAGTTTTGTTAGAGACTCTTCCACATTGTCCTTTAAAAGGCTAGAAACTATTTCTACCACTGTCTGTTGTATTTTAACATTTTGACTAATGATCCTAAACTTTTGTGTGACTTAAGTGGTTCTTTAATACCTGTGTATTCATTTTTTGACTGATTGCTCATACTTGATTTCTTTTTTTTAGGCAATAATAAATAGCACTATCACTCCAAACATGACATTTACTAAAACATCTCAGAAGTTTGGCCAGTGGGCCGATAGCCGGGCAAACACTGTTTATGGACTGGGATTCTCTTCTGAACATCATCTTTCAAAAGTAAGTTAGATCATAAGGTCTGAGTGAAAATCTTCATCTTCAGTTCACAGATGTTAAATATGTAACAGCAAGTAGAGAGTATAAAAGAGTGGTTGAGGAATTTATTTAATAGTTTCAGAACAATAGGACCCTTACTGAAACTGTCTCGGTGGTGTTTGTTTCTCAATAAAATTAATAAAAAATAAATAGGGACCATAGCACAAAGGAGCAGGAATTCATTAGTCGTTCTGTCCCATAGGAAATTACTGTACACAGAAAAAGTCACCACTGGGTGAGGATTTGTGTACTTAATGCTTATGTGATAGGAGATAAACAGTGGAGATTATCATTCAGAAGGGACTTTACAGAGATTCACACTCTGCATTGGAAATCATTTGCAAGATAGGAAGGTACCAACTTCTTCTAAATTGTGGAAACTGAAGGTGATAGTAATAAAGATTTAAGCTTTTTGATATGAGGCCAGAGACATAAATAATTATTGCAATTTGTTTTTCTTGCAGCACTAGGGATAAACACAGGGCTTTTGCACTAAGCTGTGTTACCAGCTTTTTTCTTACAATTTTGAGAGGGTCTAGCTAAGTTACTAAGTTACCTAGGCTGGGCAGCTTTGCTGCATCCTCTTGCCTCAGCTCCTCAGAGAGCTAGGATTTCACAAGCATGTGCCACCATACCCAAAAAACATTTTTATATTTAGAGAAAATTGAGTATAGAGTATTCCAAATGTGATGGAATATAGAGTGAGATCAGGAAGAATTCTTAGTAATGACCAAGTGAATGCCTGGCAAGATAGGCCAGTAAAATGTCATCACCAGACTAAATATTGAAAATAAAAGTTTTCTTGCCATAAGCAAAATGCACTCGGTGTTCAAACCAGCAGTACCTTGAGTTTTGGTGGCTATCACACAGGAAGAGTATAGAAAGAAGAAAATGATGATCAGTGTGACTATTACTTTGCTGTTCAGATTGTATGTCAAGCAGACCTAGAGATGTATGCTAAAGTCTCTGTGTTTGACATATTCTTGTAGAGGGCTAACCACACATTTGAAACATTTCATGTGTAATTTGGTATAAATGGGCCGTGATGGCTTGGGAGTTGAAGTTGTTCAAGTGCAGGATAATCAGGGTCATATAACTAGACATTAGTTTCATTAAACTTTAAAGTGTCTATTATAAATATTACTTAAGTTCCTAAAACCAAGCTCTCTTAAAAAATCTGATACTTTTATGAATATTTATTGACTTTAAGTTTTAGGTTATAACTAGATACATATATATTTTTTGTTGTTGTTGTTGTTCTTTTTTTTTTTTTTTTGGCAGAACTGGGGATTGAACTCAGGCCCTTGTGCTTGCCAGGGAAGTGCTTATTCTACTGAGCCATCTCCCCGGCCTTTACTAGATATATTTTGATAGTTGAAATAGCCCACTTTCTTTCCAGTTGAGTTGTAAACATTCCTTAACCTTAATATCTTCAGATGTTTTGTTACCTTTTTAATATAAATTAACAGAAGCTCAGTTTTAAGACTGTTTTAATCTTTGCCTTTATCATTATAAATCATTCTAAGTAAGATGATTAAAACAAAAAATGTGGAAAGGAACATAGTTCAGTGGTAAAGCACTTGTGCAGCATGAATGAGGCTCAGGCTTTAATCTCTAGTACCAAGAAAACAAGCAAGCATTAGTTGATTTGGTTTCCTATGTCTTACTCTCTGACTATAAATCTTAAATTGTGGTACAGGTTTGAGTTTTTTTGTTTGTTTGTTTGTTTGTTTGTTTGGTACTGGGGATTGAACTGAGGACCTTGCATTTGTTAGGTAGGTGCTTAAGCTGCTGAGCTATTTGAAATTTTCTATTAAAGCCTGTTGAACCCACTCCAGAACATAAAAGACTATATTTCATTTATAAAGTATCTTGATTTTATACTAAGTTGTGGATTTATCAAATTTATGTGACATGATTTTGGGGCCCAAGTACTTTTGAATATAGAATAAGGTCTTAATTACATCTTACTAAGCAGCTGGCTGATGTAGGAGAGTGGTAGTTACTAAGTTCTGTCAAACATGCTGTCTCTTCTTATTTGATTTGTTTTTTCCAGGAATGGCTTTTAGGTTTTCAAGAATTTTTTTTTTTTTTCTCTTTAGAAGGTACCATATGCTTTAACCAGTTGTTACTATGGTGAACTGTACTGTCTGAAGGTAGATTGAATATTGGGAAACAATGGATAAACTCTTGGAGCCAAGTCTAATTTGTTTATCACAGGAAATGACATCAAGAGCTTAGATTAGTCTGTTCAAAATGTGTTGATTAGAATGTGACTGTTTCACATATTTTCCAAGATATCTTGAAGACTTAATTTTGGTGCTTTTCAAAATAGAGGAACCGAAGGACTTCATAATCACTTACATAAATGAGATGAGCATATAAGTATTCAGGCTTGTTTTATTAAAAACCATGTCTGAAGCCAAAGCATGACAAGGATTTGGAGAAGATTATGAAAGGAATTGTAGGATAAACCTCTTTCAAACAGGAACAACAACATCTTGAAGAAATATATGAACTTGACCTTATAAGGGTGACTGATGTGAGCAAGATTTCTTACTAAGTTTTATTTATTTTTATGAAAACTGAAGCTATAATATTTTTCTGTTGCTGAAAGCTAGTATTATAAAAATTAGCAGTAGCATAGCTGTACATTAGCTGCTTAGAATTTTGAGAAATGAACTTTTTATTTATATATTTGTGCTAATACTAAATGTTACTGTTTGTAATATTGAAAATAGAATTCCTTATGTTAGTTTATATCTTAGTAATACCTAAAAGCATTTTCTTGTAGTTTGATAAGCATACTTAAGAAATGCAGTTTTCTCAGGTAAACAAAACATAGCTCTTTTCTGATTCCATCTCCACCTTGTTCTTAATAAATTATTTCTGAACAACCAGGGAAATAAGTATATAAATAGCTTTCTGACATCTAATTCTTATTTACTATACAGTGATGTTTTGAATGAGACTTGTACTTGATAGACAACACATGTTTGGTGTTAGGCTTTTTCTATCATTTTCATGTTACAAGCTACAGTTGCTCTGAGATTATGTCAGTTATTCAAAAATGAGAGCAAGCCAGGGTAAATGAGGGCACTGTGACTGCTTATTTGATTAATATATAGTCCTTATTCATTCAGTTTGCAGAAAAGTTTCAGGAATTTAAAGAAGCTGCTCGGCTAGCAAAGGAAAAATCACAAGAAAAGATGGAACTTACCAGTACACCTTCACAGGTAGATATTTTTCTCCTGTTTTTATTTGTGAAGCTTGTTTATTTCAGATGGTATCCTTTAAACCAGAATGAATTAAATTTGGGAAAATAATGCCAAAATTAATTTCCAGCTGGACATAGAAGTATTTTCTTTAATGAGTCTCTCATGGTAGAGAAAGATGTCAGTATTAACAAGAATATTTTTTAAAATTCAGTTTAGTATTTAAATATTTCCCAGGAGGATAGCTCAGTAGAATAAGTGCCGGCCTGGCAAGTGCAGGGTCCTGAGTTCAATCTCTGGATCGTCCAAAAAAGAAAAAAGAGTATTTAAATGTTAACTTAGTATTTTATATACATAACAATTTAAAAGCAAAAGTACACAAAGATCACAGTTTGGCCTATATTTGTGTTTCCTCTTCTTGTAGGGGATGGCCAGGCAATTTAGCCATAAGAGAGGCTTAGGAAAACAAAAAATATTGGTCTATTCACAGGTCCTAAAAACTAGGCATGGCTTACCATGCAGAGCCACATGGGACATTTCAGGGATGGCTAGGAAGTAGAAAGCAGGAGCAAAGGGAAAGTCATGATAGAGCCTTTACTGGGATTTCCACTGGAAAAAAAAAAAACAAAAAAACAGTGAAGGCGGTTTTTTATATTTTGTTGTTGTTTTGTTTTTTTGTGGTGCTGGGAATTGAATTCAGGACCTTGTATTTGCCAGGCAAGGGCTTATTCTACTGAACCATCTCTCTGGCCCAGAGAAGGCAGTTTTAGATTGGCTGGTTTGAATAATTTCAGTTCAGGGTGATTAAAGCAAAGGGATATTGTCTCTAGTTGAGTCAGGCTGGCTAGTTGGATCAAAGAGGGAAGCTGTTAACTAGGGCCTCTATGTCTATAAAAATTGGAGCTGGGCATGGCAGCACATCGCTATAGTCCCAGCACTCCAGAGGCTGGGGCAGGAAGATCTCTGTGAGTTGGGATCTCTTTGGGCTACGTAGAGCACTCAAGAGCAGCCTAAACTGCATAGTAAAACCCTGTCTCAAAAAAAAAAAGAATTGAGTATTTTATATTTTGCAATATGGGGGATCAGACTTAGGACTTTGCACTGGCCAGGCAGATGCTTGTGCCCCTGAACTATCTCCTAGGCAGAATTAGTTTAGAAAGATAGGTAGTTTTTCCCTGACCAGAAGGTGTTCTTAAAATGCCAAAAGATTGTAAAATACAAAAGAAAATTGTAAAATATGTCTTGTTCTACATGATGTTAAAGTATAAGTTAAAGTATCTTCATGCTTAGTACTGATGCACAAAGTTGATCGATTTTAATGTATCAATCACATTTTCCTTTAATAAAGTAACTTCTCCATCAGAATTTTTCTATTTTTATTTTTAAAATTATTACTTACTTGATAAAGGGTCCTATTATGCAGTTCAAACTCATAGTGGTCCTCCTGTCTCAGCCTCCCCAGCGCTGGGATTATAAGCATACACCACCATGCCCAGTTTGGGTGCTGGCATGGCTCACCAGGTTCTGGGCCAACATGGCATATGGTATCAGGGATTGAACACAGGTACTTGTGCTTGCCAGGCAGGTGTTTAGACTACCAAGCTATCTTTCCAGCCCAGTTTCTCTAGTTTTAAACAAAAACTGATTCTAGAATTGAATGGTTTTATTTATACTTGTGTTTTATCTTATACAAATTAAAGTAACATTTTATTTTATTTCACGTTACGTATGAATAAATTACTTTTGAGAATTAAAACCCATTAAGTAGTTACATTTCAATAATTTTCATGACAGTTTTGATATATGACTCATATGCAATGCTAATTATTCAGTTTTTTAATATTAGATTTTCCTAAAATTGTCTTATTTCATGTTTAGTCTTAGGAGTATGGGACCAGCTTTGTTTTGTGCACTCCATAGTAATTGTTTCTAATGTATACTCCATAGCTTTTCTAAAAAGTCATGCTGCAAATGTTTCTCTGGAATAATGTCAACAGTAACAGATGTTCATGGAATGGTCTTGAAAGTAAATAAAAATTGTTTTGGAGTTCAGTGAATAGCCAAGTGGTTGAACAGTTTGGAAAATTACTTGTTCTTCAATCCCTCCCTACCCATGCCATCCAACTGTACTTTTTAAAATACAAAAGAAGAGATGAATTTTTAGGAGAAAAGGATAACTTTTTAAATTTAAAGTACATATTTGGTGAAAGACTGAAGGTTGACACTGTACTTGCAGTAACCTAAAATGAGATCAGTGATCATTTTGAAACCTCTCTTGAATCTGCATTCTGAGTGCTTTAATAGTGTGGTGATTCTAAAGTAGAGAAGTGCATTTTTTATTAACCTCATTTTGAAAGCGCTGATTCCTAGGTGATTTATTTATTACAAGAAGATGGGGCAGACAACACATTCAATAAAAGTGTATTCAAGTGATTTCAATATAATTGAAGTGGATTTAAACTTCACCATTGTCCTAATTGCCATTTCTCTAATCATAACTTAAATTTTCATTTAATTAGCTATAAACTATTACAAGTTCCTAACATACTTGTTCCACTTTGGTGGGCCTTTATTTTCATCAAAAGAATATAACAAAGATGATTATGTTTTTTTTTAAGAGAATAAAAAAATACAAAATATTTAGAGAGAATACATAATTTCCATCAAACAAAATGATAGGAATTCATCAGTAGTTATAGTGCATATTGTTTTCAGATTAGTTACTCAGATTCCCAGATAAAGGCATGCAAAATTGGGTCCAAAAAAAATTAAAAGAAGGAAAATAAAAAACTTTAAGCATTAACTGTTCCTTATAATAGACTAGTAGAAATCAGCAGTACAATTATCCAAGCTATCCTGTGTATATACATATATATTTTTTTCTCTTCCTTCTTCCTTTATTTCCTCATACCAATTGTTCCTTCCCTTTGAACAGTTTCTTTCCCTTTAACAGTGTCTATTGTATCTTTTGCATAATTTACTCTTTCAGGCCCTATATTTGGTTTTTTGACCCAGGGTCTCACTGTGTTGTTCAGATTGGGCTTGAACTTACATTGTCCCTCCTTCCTCAGCCTCTGGAGTTCTGGCACTACAGACATGTACCACTGCACCCAGCTAGGTTGGTTATATTTGGAAATTGTTGTGAAAAATAAAGATCTTAAATTCATCAGCATTTGAAAATCAATATATATGAATCTTAATTTATGTTTTCAAAATTTGAAATTAATTATTAATTTAGTATACAGAAGCCAGAAAGAATAGTAAGAAAAGGTATTTACTTTCTTTTACTTCATCTTCCCCTTCTGTGTGACAAATTAAAGTCTCTATTTTGGAGGTCAGGGAGATGCCTCAATGGAATAAGCACTTCCCTGGAAAGTGCAAGGGCCTGAATTCAATCCGCAGTTCCACAATAAATGAATGAATGAAGTCTCCATTTGGTACCAGGGAGATGGCTCAGTAGAGTAAGCACTTGCCTGGCAAGCACAAAGACCTGAGTTCAGTCCCCTGTTCCGCCAAAAAAATAAAAATAAAATAAATAAATAAAGTCTCCATTTCATTTTAATTGTATAGACCTTGATAACTTCTCTCCTACTCATTATACCCTAGTTTAATTCAGTCTGCTGAATTAATGTTCTTCCCCTAAAATAGATTTATTCAGCAACTCAGTGATAGAGTGCCAAGAGAGTAGTAGATAGTTGTTTAAGTGAAATAATTTGTGATAGTAGGCACTTGTCCATATTTTTGTTTTTATTCAAGAAAAGAATAATATATTTTTAGCTGAGGATGTAGCTCAGTACTACACTATTTTGTCTATCATGCACAAGGATCCTGTGTTCTATTATTAGCATTCTAATCTAGAGGCTTTGTATGGGTCCAATTAATTAATTTTCAAAGCACATAAATTTTGACATAATCCTGTGATCAAGAGAAAGTTAACATAAGTGTATTTGTACATGAGTAACATGAATATTATTTATTTTATAGAATTGTTAAGAGGGGAATGAGTGTGACCATGTCATTGTCAGGTCATCATTAATAACAGGAGTTTTATAACTTTAAATAAGTTAATATTTTTTCAACCATAATATTGGAAAAAGAACAATATGTTCTAGGAGGATGAGGAGGAGGAGAAAAGTAATAGTTGGTTCTTGTGAGAATTCATTGAAGATTACAGAATGCTTAATACAGTAAATGCTCAATTAATGTTGACAACTGCTGTTAGTGATGTGGTTGTCATGGTGAAGATAGGGAAGCGCTTATTCCACTGAGCCATCTCCCTGGCCCCATCATGGTGAAGATAATGACAGCCTTAAAATAGTGTATGGGACTGGGGAGATAACTTGGCAGTCTAAGCACCTGCCTGACAAGGTATCACATGCCTTGCCTGCACACTGAAACCTATAACCCCAGCGCTGGGGAGGCTGAGGCAGGACAATTACAAGTCTGAACTGCGTAGTAAGACCTTGTACCAAATAATAAATAATACAGCACATCATAGATATCTAGACAAACGCAGCTGCTTTAATTCCTGCATCAGCTTTCCCTAGAAGACTTGCCCAAACATAAATTATTGAATTTCACTTCCAGAATTATTCTTTCTTCTTTTTCTTTCCCTTCCTTCCTTCCTTCCTTCCTTCCTTCCTTCCTTCCTTCCTTCCTTCCTCCCTCCCTCCCTCCCTCCCTCCCTTCTTCCCTTCCTCCTTCCCTCCCTCCCTCTCTTCTTTCTTTTCTTTTCTTTCTCTTTCTTTCTTTCTTTCTTTCTTAGTTCTTGAGTCAAGGTCACTCTATTAAGTTCAGGCTGGTTTTGAACTACTTTATAGCCAAAGCTGGCCTCAAATTCATCAGATGTTCCTGCTTCAGCCTCCTAAGTGCTGAGATTACAAGGGTACACCACTATTCTAGCTAGAATTTCTTACTTAATAGATCTAAAAGGGGCTCAAATACTCACATTCCTAACAGCTGTTTAGGAGACAATGATTCTACTGGTTTCAGATGAAAATGAGTCTGGCATTTGGAGCAGAATTAGCTAGTTCCTTTCTTAGACTCTTAGAGTAGGATTGCAGTGTAGAGAATTAAGTTATAATGAGCCTGAAAAAGTAGCACAACAGCTGAAGGTCAAGAGAATTCAGGAAGTCTTCATGAGGCTGAAGAGCAGGCACGGGTAGGAGGGGAGTGGATAGGTTGGGAGGACAGAAGGTTGCACAACACAGACTGTTGATCCATTCATCAAAAAAGTCCAATGTGTCTGATTTTTTTTTTTTAATTTCTTACATACTCACAAATACTGTGTAAAGCCTTTGAATATAATCTAGAATACAATACTAGAATTCCCCTTGCCCTTTCTTATATAAACTGTACTGATAGTTACTTGTCTGAAACTTCCAGGGTCTTTTTCTCTTATGGAGAGCTTTGGTATTTGCAAGGAAATCTGACTGTGATATCATTAGATTTTCATCTCATTCTCTGATGTAGTAACACAATACTAGATATTAGTACATACTATATTATGTGAGCTTATTTTTACTGTGCATGTTAAGTATGTATAATGGAATAGTCTTTCTTGAATGTTTGTTAAATGATGAAGAAAGAGCTCTATTTTAAGCAAAAAAGGGAAAGCTGTTTCAGGCTTCATTGGAATTAAATGGCAGATGTAGCAGTGCTGAGTAGAGGGGAAAGAGTGGCCATGCCACATGGCTCCCACCTGGCACAACATACTGAGCATTTCTTTTGCATGTGATTTAGGATATGCCTCATCTTTTTGGCTTTCTTAGCATTTCATAAGTGATAGAAAAAAAGAATTCTTAAGAACTTCCTAAAGCTTATATCTGTGCTCAAGCAACTTATTAATATTATGGTCCCATCTGTTAAGCTTGTCTTCCTTGTTATTCAGATTTTAATTTCCAAGAATTTTTTTTTCTTCTGAGACAGGGTCTTGCTATGAAGTTCAGGCTGGCCTTGAGCTCACTTTGTAGCCAAGGCTGGTCTAAAACTCAACAATCCTCCTGCCTCAGCCTCCAAATGTTGGAATTACAGATGTGCACCACCACACCCAGATCTCCAAAAACATTTTTTCTTTACTTTAGTTGTCATTTTCTTTTCTGAGTATAGCTTTGTTTTATTTGGTGGGATATGGAGAAAAAAAATAGGATAGGAGCAGTTATATTGACTCAACATAGGATATGAAAGCAATAGAAAGGTTCAATAGATCTGTATATCTAGTTTGCTTTTTTAAGTTTTCTGTTGTTTTTCGTTTTTTGTACCTGGGATCAAACTCAAGATCTTGTACTTGCCAGGGAAGCACTTAAGCCACTGAGCTATTGACTTTGGTAGAGAGAGCAGGGGTGAGGGAGAGAGAGGGAGAGACAGAGACAGAGAGAGGCACACATGTGTATATATGTATATTTCAAAGAAGATATTATTTAATATTTTTTTCCATATTTACTCTGAATTGCCTAACCAGAACACTTTCTAAAGGGAAATTATCCTTTTTTTCTTAGAAGTATATAATCCAATAAATATACCAAGTTTTTTAATGTTTGATTCAATATATAAAATTTTTTTGCTTTATAGAAGGAATAGGATAGCTTTTTAAGAAAAAACCCAAAGTTGAATGTTTAGAAAATACGTAAAATTTAGATTGAAAAAGATAAAACTAGACATCTAAGAATATGTTAAATAAAAAACAAATTTCATAGTACTATTTTTAACATCTAAAATTTCTGGATTTTTTTTTTGTGTGTGTGTGTGGTAAGAAACATGTTTTTAGTTTTCTTTTATGCCCTTATGTACTGTCAAAACTTTTTCTTAGACTGGGCATGGTGGCACACACCTGTAATCCCAGCACTTAAGAGGCTGAAAACAGGAGAATCACTATCAGTCCAATCTGTAGTGAGACCCTGTAGTGTAAGAATTTCATTGGAATTCTCTGTAGTTGACAAATTATGACCATTCTTACCCACTCTGTTAGACAGTTATTTTTTTCTTCTAGCAGAGGTATTTTAGTTGTCGAATTCTGTTGCCCAGGAGTCCTAGGAGGTCTACCACATTGTTCTGTAGCATTCTGTTGCTAACACCTCCATTGGCTAGCAGTTCATCAGATGACTGTCCTGGTTCCCACTATCAATTTTAGACAGTCTCGTGATGGCAGACATAAGAAATCTATTTCAACTAAGAATAAGAATTTTTCTCAGAAAATAGTCCCATTATAAGTACCAGACACAAGCTAAAGTGCACTAGTGTCATTGTGTCTGCTGTATTATAAAAATATTTCTGGTTTCTTTTTTCTTTTTCATTCATTCATTCATTCATTCATTCGGTTCAGGGTTTCACTACCCAGCTCGGACTTGGGATCCTCCTATCTCAGCCTCCTCAGTGCTGGGATTACAGGCATACTGAGTTTCGGGCCTGGCACACCATGCCCCTTGGGCACTGACTTAATACGTAGTACCAGGGATCAGACCCAGGTCCTTGCACTTGTCAGGCAGGCACTTAGATTGCCAAGCTACCCCCCTAGCCCTTCTTGTTTGTTTTCTAACTCTCTCTATGTGAATTAAAAAATAAGGCAGGTTTAAAAAGAAAGGAAAAAAGAAAAATAAGGCAGGTAAAAAAAAGTTTATAACCTTTTTAAAAATCTAAACTTTGCAGATTTCATTCTCTTCTTTGCCTTCTGTATTCTCTCTTCTTGTATCCCTCTCATTAACTACTCCTTCCTCAAAATGAAAATCACATCTTAAGTTTGTGTGCTATCTTATTTTTATTAAGTAATTCTTTCACTATTCTGACCAATTACGTACATTATTGCAGAGCTTTATTGGCTTTTTAAAAATACATCTCTGACATATTTTGTGTCCATTTCCAGATTGTATTATATTTGGATGAGTTTTCCTGTGAGTTACTTTGGCTTCAAAAACTTGTTTTTTATTGGATATAGACACCTGTCTCACCTACTTGAGATCTAAGATGGAATATTGTTAAGTCTGACTAACATGTCTGTGGAAATTTGGTTCATATGAAAGGCTGTTGCAGAGTCAGTTTTAATACTAAAATTATATTGTATGTTTGAACTTAAGTGTGACTCTTTTCTTCTTCCCCACCCCTTTTCTTCAAGGAATCTGCAGGAGGAGATCTACAGTCTCCTTTAACACCAGAAAGTATCAATGGGACAGATGATGAGAGAACACCTGATGTAACCCAGAACTCAGAGCCACGGGCTGAGCCAACTCAGAACGCATTGCCATTTTCACATAGGTACAGATTCAGTTCTACAATCATGATTAAGTAAGATATATATTTTAAAAAGTCTGTTTGTTTTCAGATACTCTCAAAGTCATACTCTTTGAGTGAAAATTCCAGGTCAGAGTTCGTTATTAATTTGGTTTATTGCCTAGATAGACTGGAAGGGACATTTCTTTTATCTGTGTGAATGGAATATTGAGCTAATTACAGAGAAATTACTTTTCAGCAAAACAAAATCCCTTCTGCTTTTTTTGCAGGGGCACAGTTTGTTTGTTTTTTGTTTTTAGCATAGGCCTTTAAAGGCTATGTGGGTTAAACTGGTTTCTATTTTCCTATATGTTCTTAAAGAGTAGAAGCTGTATTTTTTTAGAAAACAGGCTTTCTATTCAGAAATCAATTTTTATCATGGTGTTTAGAGTGATATTACCATGTGATTTCGCAGAAGGAATTAATTAGAGAAACTTGTAAAACAAGCTGGTCAATATTTGGTTAACAGCAGATTTAATTTTGTATATCAGTGGAAAGTAAAGCCTAACATGCTTCTGAATTAAAAAAAAAAAAAATTGGTAGTCCTCAGGGATAGTTTTGTGTTGTAAACAAGTTATAATAATTATTGGCCATACTGTGATGCTTTTAGAATGTAAAAAGCATATTATAGTATTGCAAATGTAAAACAAAAACCTATAAATAATCTATGTTAAGGTTAATTTTTGTTCTTTGAATGCTTTTCACTAAATAGTGTTAATTAAAGTTAAAAATTTTCTTTTATTGTACATTTTTCAGGTTGGCCACATTTTAAAAATCATATTTCCTAGAATTACAAAGCGAGATATTTCCAGTTTTCCTTCTGATGAGATTTTATACTTGAGTTTAAATTTTCTTTTTTTTTTTTTTTTTTGGTACCAGAAATCAAAATCAGGACTTTGCACTTGCCAGGCAGGGGCTTGTACTGGTGAGCTGTATCCCCAGCCCTAAATTTGTTGAATACTAGGGGCACAGAATTAAATACATTAAAGATTAATATTTAGGGGACATGATCAAGCCGAGGAAGAAGAAAAATTAGGTAAGGGTTTTTGTAGTCAATAAGAAAAACTTTCTACAAAGTTGTTCTAATGTGTTAGTTATAATACTAATAATTTTGAAGAACATAGTTAAACTTACTTTGGAATTATAACACATTTCATACTAACCACAAAATGTCTAGTTCTTCTAGCTTAACGAGTGTGTTTACATGATTTGTTAAACCCTCTTTCAAACTCTTAATTCTTTTGTAATCTTACAAAAGATCAAATTTATATATATATATATATATATTTTTTTTTTTTTTTTTTAAATAAAACACAGATCAGCAGTCCACAATAGTAGTGGGTTATCCACAGAAGTTGTGGTCTTGAGCCATTCACAGCTCAGTATATTAATATGGCTTTACTTTATATACCTCATTTTTATACTTTTCTGCTGGATGGTTAAGACCAAGATAAAGCAAGACCTATATGACAAGAAATGTAACTTTTGTATCAGATAAGGTCAGTCAGGTACCCTCAGAGTTTATCCTATAACCCTGTACCCCACTTTGTAGAACCTTTGTCAGTATCAGCCGTGCAGATAAGTCACGGCCATTGCTTGACCAATTTGCTCTCTGTGGAAGCCTGAGAGAAAGTTTTCTCTCCATGTGACTCTCCTTAGGCACACTGTACATCATCAGTCATATTCCTCTGTGGCCCCATAATTTACTTAAGATCAAATTTTTTACTAATGTGATTGCTATGCAGTTTTAAATTACTTACTTTGAAAGAAGTATTTCCAAGCTGAGGACATGGCTCAGTGGAATAAGCGCTTCCCTGACAAGCACAAGAGCCTGAGTTCAATCCTTGGTTTCACCAAAAAAAAAGAAAGAAAAGTATTTCCTTCCCATTAAGATATATTAAACATAATAATAGACTTAACAACACTAAACATACACACGTAAGTTGAGCCTTCTGCATTGAATACTGTTATATTTAGAAATAAAAATTTAAATTTAATCCTCAAAAAGCTGTTTCTGGTTTATTTTCTACACCTGTAATTCTCTATATGTTTACTGTTTTGTGGATGATTAGTACTTGGCATTACTTACCTGGGATTTATTTTCATCTGATAGCTCCCTGTTTATGGCACTTTAATAAGAATCACTTTGGCTTGAAGTTATAGCTTGACTACTGTAATTTATAGATTAACCGTAGTTACTTGCTTCAGAGTGTCAGCTGTGTGAAATTCTAGAACATACTTGTTTCTCACAAATAATAAACAATAGTTTGAAAAAAGAAAAAAAAGATTTAAACCTACACAACATCCTCTTGGAAATAGTTCAATGATGTAACATAACACTGAAAACCAAAAATTTTCATTTTGTTCATTTCATTATTATGATTCTCAAATATAAAGCACAATATTGATGAATAACTGCTGTTGCATTTTGAGAACATATATGTAAACTAGTGGGCTGTGAAGTTATTTTTGTACTGAGAAAGTTTGATGGCCGTTTGATTATTGTAATGGAAAATACATTTTTTTAAACATTGAATATATTTATGGATTTTTCTAATGTTTAGATTATATATTCTCATGGTGCTAGCAGCTTTTATAGTTTTAGAGGTAGTGTATCTTCTGTAGACTTTTCTGCCACTTCATGTGTGTTATGTGTTTTCAACAGTTACTCATTAAAGGAAGTATGCACATATGTTACAGTTGTTAGTATATTGATATTGCTTTAAATGAATATAATTATAATTTCACAGAAGGTTATAATATATGGATAGGTTCAATCAATTTATATTATCAAAATTTCAATGTTTAGAAAGCCACTATGTACTTTAAAAAACGACCACGGATTTTTTTTTTTCTTCTGTATTTAGGACAAGATCTATAGGGTCTACGGGGTCTCACTAGGTAGACCAGACTTCTAGTGATGCTCGGTGTTTTCAGCCTCCCAAGTACTGGGATTATAGGTGTGTACCACCACACCCAGTCTCAATCTCATCTCAGCACACCCAAGGGGGGGGCAGTATGGATCAAAACCTGGTCTCTGCACTCTGCCTTTGTAGGCACTGTAGTCCACTAAGCGATCAGGCTGGCCCTTGACCAGGGATTTTTGTATATTTTAAAAACTAAATTTCACTGGAAATTTTAAATACAATTTTAATTAAAAACCTAAAATACATAAAATGATTATTTTTAAAAATTAAATTAAAATGTACATAAAGTACTTATCTTGAATTAAATAGTTTATACCTATTTGAAAATGATACAAGCAGGAAAAAAATGAATAGCTCTTAATAAGCGCTAAAGTACTACCCTCTACACTTACATCTCCCTCTCACATTGGTACAAAACAAAAGATTGTAGTTATGAAGTAAAGTGAAAGTAATTTTTGTCAGTAACTTTTATTTGGGTAAAACTTTGGGTATAAAACTGGGAATTGATTTCAGAAGATGTTACTTTATCATTAGTATAATTGCAAGAGAAAAACTAAACTGTAGAATTTCAAGCATCAGAGTCCTAATTGCCTTAAATATCAATGCTCTATCATCAAACCTCAAAAATCAGGGCTCAGTAGAGTGCAAGGTCCTGAGTTCAATTCCTGGTACCGAAGGAAAAAAAAACTCAAAAATTAAGTTAGGTTTTTCAAAATTAATTGAAGACAAAGACAGTTTTTTAGTCTTAGAGACAGTATAGAGATTTTCAGAATTTTCTTTACCATATTGTGAATGATCAGCATTTTGTGAGAAATGCTATAGTAATGCATAATTAACATATGGTCATATACATATGTATATAATACATACCTTTATTTTCTTCTAAAGTCTTTAAAAGATTTTGAAGAAAGTGTTAAAATTTGCTAGCTCATTTTTTCAGGCATTGTCTTGAGATACATATTTTTTACAGAAAGAAAAGTACTTTTTTTTCAAATGCAGTATTGCTGATCACCTCTTGTGAGAACTAGTTCACTACATCTCTGCCTTACCATTATTATTCATCAGAAGAATGTAATTAAAGGTGTGGTCAATTGCCAGTGATGAGATTGAGACAATTTAGAGGTTTCATTATCTCTTGTAGTAGAGGGATTCTAAAAATTCCTTCTTCCTTTTTGTTCATAGCAGACAACAGTGGGTAATCCATTAGAAGGCTGGTGTGTGATGTGGACAGTTCTGCCTAAGATATAAGGAAAAAAGCTTTTCCTTTGAACTGGGTCTTGAACTTAATATGCAATAGAAGTGACAAGAGTATAAATCTGCTAGGAGCACTTAAAACTCTTCTGCTCAAGCCAGGAGATAGCTCAGTGGATGAAGTGTGTGCCTGGCAAGCTCAAAGTCCAGAGTTCAATACCTGGTACCACATACACATACAGAACCTCTTCTGATCTGTGAACATGGAATGTTTTCCCATTTATGTAATGTTTTTCTCTTTTTCTTTTTTTGTACTGGAAATCAAACTTGGCCTTGCACTTGCCATGTAATGTTTCTTTAACTGCTTACAGCCATGTTTTTAGAGTACAAATCATCTAATTCCTTTGTTAAATATACTTCCATTTTATTTTTTGATACTTTTGTAAGCAGAATTGTTATCCTAATTTCCTTATTATTTGTTCATGGTTAGGAATGTAATTCATTTTTGTGTAGTAATCTTGCATCCTGTAAACCCACTTATTCATTAGTTTTAATAGTTTTTAAAATGAATTTCCTAGAATTTTCTGTATGCAAAATTAAATTGTCTGCAAATAGATATGCTTTTACTTCTTTGCTTTCTAGTATGAATGTGTTTTTATTGACAAATTTTATTGACTAATTTTTATGGCTAGAACCTTTACTACAAAAATGACAAATATGGACATCCTTGTCTTCTAATCTTACCGGAAAATGTATCCAGACTTTCACTGTTTTTCTTGTTTGTTTTTTTTTCAGACTTTCACTGTTTACAAACATGTTACTTATGTACTTTATTCATAGATCCTTTTCATCTGGATGAGCCATTTTCTTATACTTTTTTTTTTTAAGTATTTTACCAATAAAGTTAATCACTGATGGTTAGTGATTTCCTCTCTTACACCTCTCCCTGCAACATACATGGTGGCTTTAGGACTTTATTATGCATTGGTACATTTAGTAATGTGCTTGCCTAGGTTTAATTCTGAAAAGGTAATTGATAGGGTTATTTTAAAGAAAATCAGACTGAGAAATAATTTTTATTAAAATGTCTGTTTTTAAAAGAATCTTTCTGTGTAAAACCTTGAAGCATTCTTGGATTCTAGCTTTCTGTCTATGCAAATGTGTGAAGTCACTTTTCTGGAGTGTGGGTGAAGAATGTTTTGTATCTGATATTTCAGAGAGGCATTTTTTAAAACTAGGATTTTCAGGATTTTGTTTTGGTAGTACTGGAAATTGAATGGCACACCTTCATACTGAGCTATATTTCCAGGTTCATTTTTAGTTTATGTTTTGAGATAGTGTCCAATGACTAAAGCATGTTCTCATTAAGAAAAAGAAATGCTAAAAGTTGTCTATTTTCAGATAACTGATTTCTGTTGTAACTTATCAGGTTAAGAAAAGATTCATCCTTTTTCATTTTCTTATTGCACTGTGGAAATACCAGGTGATGATTATTTTAAAGGATTATGTGATCAATACTTGTGTATGTTTAATAGTATTCTACTAATTCTGTCATGGATTATGTTTCTGAATGCATATAGTTAAAAATATTCAGCTATTTGTGCAGTAACCTTTAAGAAATTATAAGAATTCTGTATTCATGTCATGGGGCATTTTAAAGGCCACAGTCACTAAACAAATTAATCCAAATTTCTAAAAATTTACTGAGGGTACCAAAAAGTTTGGGCTTTGTTTAATTTTGAACATTAAAAATTTGCCATGATACTTAGTATGAAATCTTAATCATGGTTATGGAGGTTGATTTCATTAATAGCTACACTAGCATCTGTTACAGATTAATGGAACTGCCTAATAAATAGTAAATGTATTTGTGAAAACATACTTGATCCTGTGATTTAATAAGTTTTTTGTAATTAGCTTTGTTCGGGGCCCTAGAGTATACTTTACTTACAAGCTAAGTTACTATTAAAGAGACCACTAACACTTCTTGCACTCTACAGAAAAAGAGATGTTTTTCTCTTTAGATGTAGAGAACAGATATTAATAATTCATTAAATGATGTGAGGAATAATATTATGGATGTGTTTCCCAACAAACACTGCTACTATAGCTAGTCAATTTTATTTTAGCATCTTTTCAAATGTGTGAACTGTTCTAACATAACTATTTATAATCACAAAGTCCTAGGTTCCCTGCCAGAGAAGGAAAACTTTTATGTCTCTTGTAGCACCAGCTAGTTGTTAAGCCTTGAACTAGAACTGGGCATACTGTCACATCTGGGGTTTTGATTTTTAATTTTGATTTTAATTTTTATTTGGTATAGGGTCTTACTGTGCAGCTTGGACTCATAGTGATGCTCTTGTTTCACCATCCCCAGTGCTGAGATTACAGGTGTGTGCTACAACACCTGGTTTCAGTGACTGGCTTGGCATGGGACCAGCATAGCATGTGGTACCAGGGATCAAACCCAGGTCCTTGAGTTTGCGAGGCAGGTGCTTAGACTACTGAGCTATCTTCCCAGCCCTTGGTTTTGATTTTATTTTAGGTTTTGTTTTTTGGAGAGTTGTGGTGGCCAGTATGTATTAAAGAAGAAACATCACATACCTAGAAGAGATTCCTTTCCCTTTTCTACTTTAACACTTTAAATAATCTTCTTGAACATACTTTTCTTCTTAAGGCTAGATTCTTTATCCCCTTCCATCCTGACAGCTAGATTTTCTTGTTGAAAGTAAGGAAGCACCATTCTCCAAGTTGGGTTTTTCCCCCACTGTGGATAACTTCTGTGATCACCTTTAGTTTTGGGACTTGGTGGACCATCATTTCCTTTGGAAGAAGAGGATCTGCACTTTATTCCAATAAAAGATGGACAAAATGCAACAGTTTAAAAAGACCCAGTCATCGCAGTTTTCACTTTGAAGAATCAAAAGAATTAATATTTTAAGGAACACACTTAGCTGCTTGAATTGCTGTGTGTCTAGATAACATTTCAGGTGTCTTCATGTAGAAGAAAAAAAATGACATGACATCTTGGGTTATTATGTTCCTTTAGCAAGTTGCCATACTACTTGCACTACTAGTTTTCAGAAGACTTAAAACCTCTTGATGAAGAAAAAATTATTTACTGAGAATCAGAATAACTATTGTTCCTGATGAAGATAGGAAAAAATAAGCAATTCAATTTTCCAAGATTTCTAAGACTATTAAGTGTAGCCACTTCTCCTTATGTAAGCTGATACTCATATCTTGATCATCTGCTGTCATCAGAGAGCACTTAGCTCCCTACCTCACAGGGATGTTGTGAGGCGAGTTTTAAATGTTCCTAGTTTAGAAATAACTCTGTCTCTTTGTTAATAGTTTCTGTAAGACTGTTAGTTTTAAATTTTAAAACTGCGTTCCTATAATTATGAATAAATACTAGATAACATTTTAAAGTGGAAAAAAATGAGTTGTATTCATCAGTGAGCACCCTTTTAAGAATAATTTTGATGCATGAAATGTTAAATTGATTATTTTCAAACAGGAGCTTTTATGCAATTAAAGAAAAACTAAAGTAAAAATGTCTGGTTTCCCCTTTTATTTAGTTGGGGTTATTTGTAGCTCTTAGAGAAAGAAAATGTAATCTAGCTCATCAGATTCTAATGATTGAAAATGAAAAATAAAATGAAATAGATACAACTTTTTAAAAAAATGAAAATCAGGACAGTGTTAAAGCAGTGTACCACAGAGATGCTCAAAATTGAGACTTACAACTGAGTATGTCAGAATGGGACATACCTCTAATCGCAGTGCTCAGAATTCAGGGATAGAGAAACTGTGGATTAGAAGGTATCTTGACTTTCTTTGTGAGACCTATCTCAGAAAATAAGAAACAAAATTAAATAAAAGTAGGTGAAATTTGAGTAATATTGTTACTAAAACTAGAGATTGGATAAGTTTTTGTTTTATACCAATATGAAAAGAGAAAGTTGAAAAATTCTCAAGTACTAAATAAAAGGCAGATTTTGAATGTCAGTTAAAAGTCATCCACAGAAAATTCTTAAAACTATTGTCTCCTTCATACAATTTTCTTTTCATAATATATTGTGGGAAAATTTGTCTACATATATTTGTAATCACAGTATTCAGGAGGCCAATATAGGAGGACTGCTGTGAGCTTGAGGCTAGCCTGGACTACAAAGTGAGTTTAAGGGTAGCCTGAACTACAGATTTAAACTCTTGTCTCAAAAGGACCCCAAAAAAACATTATCTAAAATGTTGTGTTTAACATAGATCAACCTACCAATTTTTTCAAGTTTAAATCTAACACATAAATTACCAACTAATGGCTGATAATTTAGCTCTTAAGAATCCTAACAGAACCAAGTTTTAAAATATCTTATCAAATTTTAACTTTCTGGTGTTCGTTCCTATCCAGATGAATCCATTCAAAGTAAATTTAGAGATTCAGCCCTCTAAGCTGTATTTGTAAGCAATTAAAAATTATTTTCTACATTGTATTTGATGGGTGTTGAGACCGGTCTCACTATGTTGCGCAGGATGACCTCATAGTGATTCCCTTGCCTCAGCCTCCCAGTGCTGGGATTGTAGGTGTGTGCCTTCATGCACAGCTCCATTTCTTACAGATATCCAGCTACAACCACAGCCTACACCATTTTTAGATGCGGTAGGGAAGCTGTATGCACATCACTAGAGACACTACTACCACTACTATTATTACTACTACTATTACTACTGTTATCTGCACCAGAAATCACTTGTGTGATTCACTTACTGAACTTGTGTAGTGATAAAAACAGTAGAATGAACTTTTCTTTCACTATTTGCTGTAATTGTCCTTCTTTTAATAGTTTCATCATTAGCCCTCATATAAGCATTTTACATGCCTCTACTATTAATAAATTGGTCCAAGTATGTATTAATTTTAATGCATATGTTTGAATAGTGCAACAAGTATATTTTGGAAGTTCTAATCTTGTAAGGATTAAAACATTATGTAACAGCTATTTTGAAACTAATATTGAAATTATTGATAAAATATTATGTATAATAATGAATAAAAAGGCTCAAAGATACAGCTCATTAGTGCAGAGCATGATTGGCAATCACAAGGCCCTGAGGTTGATCCCTGATGCCAGAAACAAAAAATAGGAAAAGGTGGGAGCTAGAGAAATAGTACAGGGGTCTAATGCACCTGCTTGGGCAAGTGTGGGCAGGCACAGGGGACCACAGTTCAATCCCTGGCACCACATGCTGTGCCAGCCTTGCCCTCAGGGTGGGCTGAGCAGGCCAATAAATAAATAAATAAAAACAGGTGGTGAATGAACAAAAGTAAAGCTCCTTAAGGGCTGGCCAGATAGTTCAGCAGACTAAAGCACCCATTTAGGCAGAGCTCAGGGACTGGGCTTTGATTTCTGGTGTGCCACGCTGGCTCCAACCCCTGGAGTGCTGAGAAAGTAATTGAGACTGGGTATGGTGGTGCAGCCTGTAATCCCAGTGCTTGGGATCACTGCAGGAGGATCACTGCAAGTCTGATCTGTGTAGTGAGACCCTATAGACCCTGTACTAAATACATCTAAAAAAAAAAAATTGCTTAAATTCTTTTTTTTATAAATCTTGTTTTGTAGACACCAAAAATGGAATCTAATGCTAAACAGCCATTTTTTAAATTAAAATATTTAGAGAAGGAGGAAACAATTTCTGTTGTTTCCCCCTCTAATACAGTAGCATCTAATACAGTGTATATTTTAACCAACTCCATTGTGGCAAGCAAATATTAAAGTTAGTGAACATATACTTCAGAAATAATGAAGAAGCTTTTTTGTTGGCGTGTGCCTGTAATTCCAGCTCTTGGGAGGCTGAGGCAGGAGGATCACACCAAGTTTGAGGCCAGCCTGAGCTACATAGTGAGACTCAAAAGAAAACCAAAAGAAAAATAATAAAGAAATGTAATAATGTTAGTCATTACCTTAAAATACTATTTTTCTAGTATTTTCATCTTACAGGCTTTCTTGTAGGGCTTCCCATTTTATTGTGGAAATAGTTTATAGAATACATCTTGAATCTGAATTAATTTGAAAGGATATAATTTCCTGGAAAGAATGTGAATTCAGGTTAAGATCTTCAATCCAAAAGTTTGAAATCTGAAATCCTCTGAAGTCTGAACTTTTCAAGTAACATGCTGCCAGAGATAGAAATTCCAGACCTGCCCTCATGTGACAGGTCACAGTCAAACCATAGGCAGACTAACAAATTGTATAGTTACTTCTAGAGTATGTATAAAAGTATATATGAAAAATGAAATTTGGGTCATATCCCCAGGATGTTAAATATATGCAGATATTTCAAGTCAGAAACAATTCAAAATCTGAAATACTTCTGATCTCAAGCATTTCAGATAAAGGATACTTAACCTCTGTCCAGCATCATTTTATTGAGCTCTAAAAATACTACATATTCTTACTATCATCACCTTCTCAAAAATGAAGGAATTGTAGTTAAAGTTCTTCTGGCTATGCCATCTATAGTATTTACTTGAAAAAAATGATTTAATCTCCAAGAACGACAGTTTTTCATTTCTGAAGATAGGAAGGTTGGGATTTCTAAGTACTTTTATCTTAATGATATCCTGTAATTTAAATCCAGAAAGTGAGTAAAGTATCCTGTTATGGTCTTCTGTAACTGGGCATGAGATTTAGTAGCAAGTTTATTAAAACAGTGATAATATTATAGTACTTTGTAGAAGAACCCATTAAATGAAGCAAATCTTTCTCTTTTCTTTTGTTATCTTCACATATAAAGATACTGAAATTCTTTCCAGATAACACTATAGGTTTAATTAAATGTGTGGTCCATCAGTTACTATATTTTAACAGTAGGTATTTTTTAAACTAAGTCACTAGCACAGGAGTTAGGGTAACTTCTTGTTAGATAAAAGACATTGCTTAGTTTGTATTTAATCCTATATATTTTTTAATTTTATTTTTTTAAATATATTTAGTGCAGGGTCTACAGGCTCTCACTGTGTAGATTGGACATGTAATGATTCCTCTGTTTTCAGCCTCCCAAATGCTGAGATTACAGGCACATGCCACCATGCCTAGTCTTAATCTCCTTCTCAGCATGTGCCTTAGGCAAGGCCAGCACAGCAAGCCGGGGACTGAACCCTGGCCGCTGCACTCAGCCTGAGTGGGCACTTTAGTCCACTGAGCTATCTGGCTGCCCCTAAAAATTTTAATTTTTAATAATTTAGTCTTGACTCACTTGGTTTTACAATTGTTTCAGAAGAACTAGAATAGGTACAGTTTCTTTAGTTTCAGAAGGAAAAATTCTAGAGGCATAAAGAGGTCAAGAAACTTGCTTCCCTGCTTCAGCCTTTCACTAACCCATCCTGAAGAAATTTTAAAGTCTCCAGATAGAGACTAAACATCCAAGGATTATAAATCAACAGGATTCATTCTTGATTTGGCACAAAATAGATTATGCATGTTTAAAATGTATGGTTGAGATTACCAGTTAGTACAGAATATATATGCTTTTATTTATTCAAGAACATGTTATGCATTTAAGGTTAAAGCAGTGTGGGCACTCCAACTTTATAGTTACAGTACTTGCAGTGACAACTGTCTTAAAAACTTTGTGTGTATGCTGTGTGTATATATATACTATAGGTCTGGTAGTTCATATTTGCAAAGCAAAATTATTAGGGAGTCTTACATTTTACTAGGTATAAGTCACAGTTTCCTATACATTATGTTTTCTTTGCTCCTTAGTCTGTTTTTAGGTAGTGTAATTAAGAACAAAGTTTGTTTACTGTTAGCCAGTTTAGTTTGCTTAGAGGAATCCATATGTTTCTGGAACCATTATCAAATCAGCAAACATTAGAAACACCCATTTCACTGAACTCTTGTCCCAGGAGTTTGTATGGGCACATGAGAGTAGAGTAGCCCTGTGGCATCTAAAGGGCATTACCAAGTCATTTCTTGGAAGCAGCAAATTGAATCTTGCAATACAAGTTCAAAAGTATTCTGGAAAATATGATTATAGTCCTGGAATGTTTCAAAAGTGGTTTTCTGTAAACCAGTGGTTCTGAAACTTATCCAGAGGCTGATAGTACTTGGAAGGCAAAATTCTTCATAGAGTGTTTTCTATGTGTGTTTGTGTGCATATAGACCTATGTAATAGCAAAGATGAGAAATCATTTAACAATCGTGTTGTGAAGTTACACATTAGCACAAGCAGTTCTTCTGGCATTGATCCATGCATAGGTGTATTTTAACACTTAGCTGTTCAAAATCATGTAGCAAATGTGTCTTCATGCCAGAAAAGATTGTTCTGTAGGGGCTTCAGGAGACAGTACAGTACATGAACAGTACTAGGGTGCAGCAGTAGTGTGCCTCTAGAAAAGACCCTCCAAACTCTGCACAATTACTTCAGCACTCTGCCCACACACACACTACCCTTCACACTCTTGACAAATATTTCAGTGTTGGACACTATGGACACGTCAGTGAACAAGAGTAAGTCTGTGTTCTTGGAGTGTTTAAACTGAACTAGTGAAAGTGTTTAAACAAACTGAAAAAAATAATATCATAATTTCTATGTAATTATCAGCACTGAAAAGTGTCAGGTTATGATGGCAAAGCAGGCAGGTGGTGGACTGTCTGGACTGTGAGCCATCCTCTTTGGGGAACTGTGCATCATCCAATCCACCCTTCAACTGAATGCACCCATAGAACATACTGAATACACTCCAGGGCAGGGCCTGGCAGGGGCCAAGGCAATTGCTTACACCTTGAAGTAGTTACCTGTTCATTGCCCTCATTTTGAAGTCAAAGTAGTGATGATGGGAAAGACTAGGATAGAAGACATAAGATGATTAATTACTGTGTAAATTTGAAAGTGAGGTAATAGAAAGAAAAAGATGTTTCCAGTTTTTTAACCCGTAAGCTGAGCTGGGCATGGTGGTACACACCTGTAATCTCAACCCTTGAGAGACTGAGGCAGGAAGATCACAACGATTTCAAGGCCAATCTGAACTGCCTAGCAAGATCCCATCAAAAAAACAATTATTGCAGCACAATTTGTCATAGCTAAATCTTGGAAACAATCCAAGTCCCCATCAACTGAGGAGAGAATGAAAAAAATGCTCAGCTATAAAGAGGATAAACTTAAGGCTTTTTTACATAAAATAGGTACATAGAGACAATATGCATAAGTGAAATACTTGTGCATGTAAACTTCGTATTTTCTTACTGGTATAAGAACCTGAAAGAGTAAATAAGCTCCAAAAGATACAATAAGATATTGTGAATGGGAAAGGAACTACTCAAGAGGAAAGACCAACTAGGATGAGGGAAAGGAAAAAAAAAAAGGAGGGAGTATAATAATATGTATGTGTGTGTGTGTGTGTACACACACACACATGATAGTTAAGATAATTGTACTATCTTTGTTGGTTTATTGAAAGGAACCTTAATGCTTAAATTTTTTTTTTTACCAATTTTACATGCTTATCTCTGGTAACCTGAACAACTACGTTGAGGACAACAATATGCAATATAATAGTAATTCTTGAATCCCTCTCTTGCTTTTTGAAATTCTGTATTTTTTATTAATTTTTATTCTGTTTAAAATTGAAAAAATTTAAGGACAAAAAAGGATAACCTGTAAGATTTTTTTAGAATAGCCATGCTAATTCTTCCTTTAACCACATTTCCAGCTTAGTTAATGATACATACTAGGTATGCAATAAACATTTGCTGAATCAGATGACTGGTTAGTTCTGTGTTAGATTTCTCCCCCCCCCCTTGCAGTTAGGGTAAAAAGTGTTTGAGGATGACAGAAATATTTTATATAGTGTCCATAGTATTAAACATATGAATTGGATGTGATGACACATACCTATAAATCTAGCATTTAGGAGGCTGAAGCAGGAAGATCTATGCAAGTTCAAGGCCAGCCTGAACTACATAGCAAGACCCAGTCTCAATCCCCCCCCCAAAAAACCTTACAATATTAACATGAAAAATAATAAATACTGTCAATTTGTTACATTTTATTTGATTGATTGCATTAATTCAGAAATTACACAGATAACTTATTTTGTTATATACTAGCATCACTTGTCTAAATTATAAATACAATCTTAATGATAAAAAATAAGCTACCCTTTATTTTATATGTTCTCCATATAAAACCCAAGAGCCAAAGTAATGTCCAGATTTTATAGAACTTGTCTTTTAATATTTTGTTCATTCTGTTACTCTCATATTTAAGTTGCAACCTTTGATCCTAGTCTCTTCAAAAACAAATTTAAACTATAAATTTCTCTGATTCTGACTGATTACTGCTAATTTCTAAGAGACAAAAAGTTTTCATGGTAAGATGTTGAAAAACTGACTTTACAATAAAAATACCGATTTTCACCCAGTGATAGCTTTGGCAAAATCTGTTAGTATCATATTTTTAGTACTGCCTAGAATGATTTCTTTTGTTTATGTTTGTTCTTAATGCAAAGAGTGCCAAGAATTTTTTTTTTTTTTTTGTATGTATTTGGTGACATACAGAAAACCCAATACTATTATGGACTACTGGACTGTTTGGGAATATTTTGCTGAATTCACACACCTATAATATTTAAATGATGAAACTAAAGAAAAAAAGGGGATACAAATGAATGAACATTTTGTATTTGTATATTCAAAATAGTTAAGATAGATATACAGCTACATTTCTTAATTCAGTGAATAGAGGGATCTGCACTAATAATGTTTGTAAATAGAATATCATGTTTACATCTTGTACAACAAATAACCACTAAGAAAACAATATGCAATGTATTAATTATTGAATTTGTCCTACTAATTTCATTTGAAACTGTCTCATTACTATTTGTTTTTCAATAAAATTATGGGGGGAAAAAGACCTTAAAAAATAATAATGAATGAATGAATGAATGAATTTGGTACAGGGTCTCATTATGCAGCTCAGACTCATAGTGATCCTGCTGTTTCAGCCTCCCTAGTGCTGGATTACAGGTATATGCCACCATGCCCAGTCGTGGTGGCCTGCTCGGTGTGCCTAGGATGGGGCCAGCACAGCATATGGTACCAGGGATCAAACCTGGGTCCTCGTGCTTGCCTAGGCAGGTGGTTAGACCACTGAGCTATCTCTGCAGCCCATGCAAGCAATTTTTAAGGTGAATTTTCCTTAAATGACCTACCTAGCAAGGAAACACTAATATTTTTGCTTCTTTTCAAAATTAAGGGCAGGCCACATATCTCAGTGGATCAAAGTACCTACAAGCAGGTGCAGGGACCAGGGCAGAGGGTTCAATCCCCAGACCTGCTATGCTGCCCCCACCAGCAATGCACAAGTATTCTAATTTCTTCATATCCTTGCCAAGACTTATTTTCTGGGTGTTGCTGTTATTTTGTTCTCATCTTAATGAGTGTGAGGTGATAATCTCATGATTCTGATCTGCATCTCTAAGATTAGTGATATTCAGTATCTTTTCCAGTTCTTATAGGCCATTTGTATATCTTCTTTTGAATAATATATGCTCAAATCCTTTGCCCCTTGTATAATTGTTTCCTTTGTCATTTTTAAATTGTAGTGTTTATATATTCTAGATAGTAACCGTTTTCAGTTATGTGTTATTTATTTTCCTCCATCCTGTGTATTGCCTTTTCATCTTGTTTATCATATCCTTTAATATGATTTAGTTTTATATTTTTATTTGTCTTAATTTATCTATTTTAGTTGTTATTGTTTCCTGTTTTTGGTATCATATCAAAGAAATTGCAAATTTTGAGTATCATGAACCTTTTCAAAAACTCTACTGAGTTATTGAGAGTTTCACAGTTTCAGGTCTTATGTTTAGGTCCAGGATCTGCTTTGAGTTAATTTTTTGTTTATGATATAAAGAACCCAATTTAATTCTTCATTTAGATGTCCAGTTTTCCCAGTGCCATTTAAAAAAAAAAATATTTATTTATTTGGTATAGAGTCTTGCTATGCAGCTCAGACTCAGCAAGATCCTCCTGTCTCAGCCTTCCCGGAGCTGGGATTATAGGTGTATGCTACCACACACAGTTTCAGTGGCCAGCTCACGGCTCAGCTCAGCTCAGCCTGTGGTACTGGGTATCAAACCCAGATCCTTGAGCTTGGCAGGCAGGCACTTAGACCTCCAAGCTATCTCCCTGACCCCCAGTGCCATTTGTTGATTTCCCATTGAACAGGCTTGGCGATATTGTTGAGAATTGCAGGTCCTAAAGGTGAGCCTTTATTTTCAGGTTTTCTATTCTGTTGGTCCATACATCTGTCTTGATTATAGTATTAATAAATCTTGAAATCAGGAAATGTGAGATCTTTAGCTGTTATGGTTTGTGTATGGATGTCCCCCCAAGCCTCATGAGGTCATGGAGGGGCAGGCTTTTCAGAGGCAGCAGAATCTAGAGTTTGTGGTCCAATGCTAGGATTAAGGGTATGAATGCTGAACCCACCCTAAAGCTGGTAGCCTTTGTACTATATAAGGGACAGAGATATGTCTTGTGTCTCTGTCTCTGTTTCTATCTTTGTTTCTATCTGCCTTTCTCTCATTGCTTTTGCTGTCTTCCACCACCATGAATAGTTGTCCCTCTGCCATGTGCCACTCTGCTTTCAGCCAGCTGATGATGCACTAAAACCTCTATTGCAACCTGGAAGCTAAATAACCTATTCTCCTTTAATTTTGATGTTGGATATTTTATCTCAGCAATAAGAAAAGTAAGACATCAGCTTTATTCTTTTTCAAAAATTTGGTATTTTAAATTCCTTAAGATACCAAATGAGTTTTAGGACAGTTTTCTTTTTTAATTTCTGCAGTATAAAATCACTGAGATTTTGATAGTGATTACAGTAAATCTATGGATCACTTTGTAAGTATTGGTGTCTTAATAATAGTCTTCTAACCCATGTACATGAGATGTCTTTCCTTTTATCTGTGTCATCTTTTAATATTTTCAGCAACATTTTGTATTTTTCAGTGTACAACTCTTTCACTTCCTTGGTTAAGTTTATTCTTAAATATTTCATTTTTCTCATCCTACTCTTCTACTCATTCTCCCATTTCACCCTCTTCCTCTTCTGTTTCTCTTCACTGTTTGTTTCCCCTGTTAGTAGAGGAAGTGACACACTACCCCTGAGCTATATCCCCCATCTCCACTCAACCCCTTTCTGAAAGAGTCCCATAAATTTTTTTAGGCTGACCTGAAACCTGCTATCTTCTGGCCTTATCCTCCCAAGTAGCTGAGATTATAGCTGTACACCATGCCTGGTATTGCCGTATTTGGTACTACTATAAATTGAATTATTTTAATTGCCTGATTTCCTTTTTTGATTATTCATTGTTAGTATATAGAAATTCAGTTGATTCTCATACATTTTGTTGCCTGCGACTTTGCTAAACTCACTAGTTCTAACAGTTTTTTGTTGACATTGGTTATTTAGGATTTTCCATAGATAACTTCATTTAATCTATAAACATCATTTTTCATTCTTTCATATATGTAGATATAGCTATTATTTATTTATTTTTTAATGTATTTAGTATAAGATCTCACTACACAGTTTGAGCTTGTGGTGATCCTTCCTGTTTTTCAGCCTCCCCAGTGCTTGGATTACATGTGTGCTTGCCCAGTCTCAATCACTGTCTGAGTGCGCCACAGGGGCAGGGCCAGCGCTGCACACTGGGGCCAAACCCCCAGCCCCTGTGTCTGCCTAAGCAGGTGCTTTAATCCACTGAGCTATCTGGCTGGCCCACAAATTTATATTTCTTGAACTTTTTTTCCTAATTGTTCAGGCTAGGATTTTCAGTGTGACATTGAATTTGATATGTCAAAAACAGTCATTCTTGCCTTGTTCCTGACCTTAGAAGAAAACCTTTCATCTTTCAGTCTGATGTTAGCTATGGCCTTTTCCTATATGGTTCTTACTAGTTCTAGTAGCCTAGGGGTTTTTTTAGTATTTTTATCAGAAAAGTTGAATTTTTGTTACATGCTTTTTTGTATCACTCAAAATGATGTTTTTTTTCTCCATTCTTTTAATGTTGTGTATTACATTGACTTTTGTACTCAGAATATATTCACATCCTAGTATCTCCCTTTAATTTTAGTAATGCCTTTGAATGAAATACCTTTTATCAGTATTTTAATAGGCCATGCTTTTGGCATTATATCTGGAAAAATCTTTGCCTAACCCAAGTTTACAGCAGTTTCCTCCTTGAAATTCTATGGCTTTATATTTTATAGTTTATTCATTTTAGTTATTTTTGATAAACCAAGATAGATTGCTAACTTTATTTTATTGATCTTAATAAGTTCCAAATTATTTCTGTATGTACATCCAGATTTCTACATGGAATTAAATTCTTTTTTTCTGAATATGCACTTCTCAGAGGAAGAAATATAAGTGGCGAATACGTATATGAAAAAGTGTTCCACATCACTAGCCATTCTTGAAATGTAAATCAAAATCTTCACTCACTTTCATTATTTGGGTGAGATGTGTCTCCTGTAGGTAATCTATGATTGTGGTTTATTTTTTTTAATCAAATTTGTCAGTTTCTGTCTTTTGATTGAGGAGCCAAAGCCCTTGCCTTTGAAAGTTATAAATGTAGCATGACTACTGAATCCTGCCATTGTATTATTTTTTCTGATGGTGATCCCTTTATATTTTTATTATAACAACAGGGTGATTCCACCCATCTTTTAGTCCTCCATATCTTTCCATGATTCCCTTTTTTTTTGTGTGTGTGTGTGTGTGTGTGTGTGTGTGTGTGTGTAGTGTCAGTTTAGTGGTCTTGTATTTCTTTAGGATTCCTTGTCATGGAAAGTCTTCACTTTCAATTTTGAATAATAATTTTGTAGAATATAAAAATCTAGGTTATCAGTTGTTTTATTTTAGAGCTTCAAAAACTTGGCTCCTAACTCTAGCCAAAGGTTTGTGTTGAGAAATCTGCATTTTTCTCATAGACTTGCTATTATAGATTGCTTGCTGGTTTTCTCTTAACAAATTTTAGTATCCTCTTTTTTAATTGAGTTTTTAATTATGATGTGCTATGGAAAGACTCTTATCTGTTAGTGGCTGTTTGATCTTCTATATACCTCCTGTACCTGAATCTACAATGATCCTTCTGCCCCATCCTCCCAAGTGATAGGATTACAGGTATGCACCACCAGGTCAGCATATGTGGTGTATTTTAGAGAGTGTCCTATGTGTAGCTGAGAAAAATACATATACTGATGCTGTTGGGTTGCACACTTTGTAGACATTTACTAAGTCCATTTCTTCAAAAGTTTGCTTCTCTTCTAATATTTTCTTATTCTTTGGTCTGATCTTTTTGTGACAGTTGAGTATTGAGATCCCCCAGTGCAATTGTATTAGTGCTTATTTTATTTTTCATTCCATTAATATTTTTTATATAATTGGGTGCATTGGTCTTTGTTGCATATATCTTTATGATTATTGTCTCTTCCTCTTGTATTATTCCCTTTATAAGGATATAATGTCCTTCTTTGTCTCTCTTAATGTAACTTGGCTTAAAATTAACTTTGTCTGCAAATTGAAGAGCTTCCCATGCTTTTTCGTGGGTTCCTGTCACATGTAGTATGGCTTTGACTTTCAGCCTATGAATTTCCTTTTGAATTAAATATATTTCTTGTATGCAGCATATTGTTGGATCTTGCTTCTTGATCCATTCTGCCAGTCTGTGTCTTTTGATTGGTCAACTGAGACTAACATTGATGGTTATAAGTAATATGTACTGACCTATCCTTGTCATTTATTTTCCTGTTGTTGGCTGTCCTTTTTCTTTTCCCCCTCTGTTTGTTTGCTTTGCCTGGTGATCCTTATGTTGTGGTTCATGGAGCTGTAGTCCCTGTTAGCTCTTTCTAGAATGTCCTTAAAAACACTTTGATGTACTGGTTTGGTGGTCATAAATTTCCTCAGGTATTATTTTTCATAGAAGTATCTTATTTCTCCATCAGTTATTGTTGTTTGTTTATTTGCTTCCTTGTTGTGTGAAAAAAATCTTTTATTACTGTCTATTGTGGCAAAATAATACTTATTTATTTATTATTTATTTATCTTTTTGCGGAACCGGGGATTGAACTCAGGCCCTTGCGCTTGCCAGGGAAGTGCTTATTCCACCAAGCCATATCCCTGGCCCTTTGTGGCAAAATAATACTTTATACAAGTAAGTCACCCAGTTTACTTTGGACACAAAGACAGTACAAACTGGAGTGAAGATTTTGAGTGAAGAAGGAAGGGCAGGTCAGGTCATTGACATTTCTTATATTATGTGAAAAATACATTTGTAAGGAAAAAGTAGACTTTTGCAACTTGAATGACTTCACACAGTCCTTTAATTCATTCCCAGCTCTCCTTTACTTGAGAGTTTATGCTAAGAGGTAGGTCCACCTCCATCAGATCCATCTTGTGGCTAAGATGTTCTTTACCATGGAACATGAGCAACATAAAGGTTCAACAATTAGGCTTCTCAACCAAGTACACACCAAGGAATCTGGTCTGTGATTTTCAGGGCAGATTTTTACTATTCCCATACCTCACTGATGGCATGGGGGCATTGACCACCAGAAAAAAGTGACTCTATGGAGGAAAACAAAAGAATACTTGGAACCCCACACAGGGAGACAAAATCAACTAATGTAGCACTCACCCAGTTTAGACACAGTCTACAAGATCCAATCCCAAAATGGGTTCCACTCCAATTGAAAAGATACACTAAAGTCTGTCTAGTCAGTAGTTCTGAAATACAGTTTTGCAGGGCATATCTGAGTTCAAGGTTATTTTCTTTTACAACTTCAAATAATTCATTCCAAGCTCTCCTTTACTTGAGAGTTTATGCTAAGAAGTCAGCTATGATTCTGATAGGCTGTCTTTTATAGTTTTGTTTCTTTTTTCCCTAACAACTTTTAAGATTCTATTCTTAGGTTGAATTTTTGTAATCTTTTTTCTTTTAATTGTAGCTAATTGGAATTTTATATCTCACTTATTTGTATGTCAAATACTTTTTATCTACCAGGGAAGTTTTCTGCCATGATATTTGTGAACAGTTTATTTCATTTGTATTATCTCCTGCATTTTCATTGACTCTAGTCAAACTTAATTTATTCTCTGCCTCATCTAGCAGCTGCTGGATTGATTTCTCATGGTCCATTGGTTATTTTTAAGAAATTTTTCCTTTCATGATCACTAACCATAAGTCTATCTTCTATATCTGATATCCTGTTCTCACATTGGCTTAACCTGCAGTGATCATTTTAATAGAATTTTTATTCTCCTGGATATCTGCTTGAATCTGCCTTTTAGATTCAATTTCTTCACTTTGCTGGACATTTATGGCTTCCATCACTTTCCTGAGCTCCTCTATTTTTTTTTTTTTTTCAATCTGTAACTGCTCTAAAATCACTGGGCAGGGTTCTCATTTTGGACAGTACCTCTGTAGTTATTTGGAAAATTATTTCGGATTGGATTTTTCCCTAGAACCTCATTCATTTTCTTTGTTATTACCACTTCAAAGAGATCAAGAGGTAGCTGTTGGATTGTTCTACCTCATTACTCCCTGGTTTGCCTTTGGAGAACTGGATGTCTGGGATTGCATCTTATTTAAGTGTCATCTTTATTTTATTTTCTTTTTTTAGTTTAATTCCTGGGTTGGTGCTTATAAATTGTCTTTGGTAGTTTGCTCTATTGGTAGTATTTAGAATCCTTAGGAAATGACCACTCAGAGATGTCTTTCAGGTGTAGCTGGTTTTTGGGGTTTGAATCTTTTGTGAGATCCTACATCTTCAATTTGTTGGGCATGAGAAGTTTCTGCCTGTTTGGCCCAGCTCCTAGTTCTTTGCCACTGTGCTACAGTATTTTTTGTGACCTTTAGTCAATCTCAGTCTTGGAATGCCAGGAAGAAAAGTTGTTCAGAACAGTTATATCACTTTTGGTGATAGTGGTCCATCTGCAATGACAATAGCTTCAAACACAGCCTATAAAATGAGAAAATGAGCTAACCATGAATTTGCCACCTTTAATGGTATGAATTAGACTTGTAGTTGTACAACAAAATCTAAAAGAATCTAGGAAATTATATGCAGCATGCAAGTCCTTAGTATGTCAATTTTGCCCTCAGGGGTTAAAATTAAAGATATGTTAGGCAGTAAATAGACAAGTGGAAGAAGAGGAAGAGATTAGAAATTAGGCTGGAGGACAAAGGGGGATCACACTAACTTTGGGAAACTGGTACAGCAAACTGGAGGGAAAGAGAAAGGAGAGATAAAAAGAATAGCAGAAGCACAACCACATAGAGGCTAGAAACCACATTCACACTCAAAAACAAAATCAAACAATGAAGGAGAAGGAAACAAAATCAAAACCATCACAACAAAAAATGAAAGGAAAAAAAAATGAAAGAAAGAAATCCACTTCCAGTTCCAGGTTTATATCTGTTGTCACTGATAGACAACATGTGGAAACAGAGTCTTGATCTGTGCTAGATATAGCCCAGCAAGCCTACACTTTCTGACCAAGACCAGACTCATTTGGCCTGTAGCTGTCAGTACACCTTCCTTTGGCTGGGAGTCACTAGCTGGAGCTCATAGCTGAGCTCAGGTGGTCCTTCTCCAAGATACCTCCCAGTCAGTTGCTTTCATTGGGAATGACTGAATTGTCAGCACTCACTGTCAGCTAGGGTAGTCCTTGATGTCCATGCTCCACTTGCCTGCTGCAGCTCTCTGTGGAGGACTCTGGAGTTGCCAGCAAGTCACTCTTGTGTCCTTGAGTTTGAACCACTCCTCTTGTACAGTGATTCCCATTTCAGGAAGAAGGTGCCACTGACTACCTCCTTTTTCTTCATTCAAGTGTCTCTCTTCACATTCTCTGTGGACTTCAGCTTTACCCTCTCTGGGGTTCAGCTTGTGCTTCAGTCTTTTCCTGGGACCAGGGGACTCACTTCCTCCTTATCTCATGTTGCTGTATTCCACCATCTGGACCCAGCTCTCAAGCTTTTTCTTTGCTGCTTACCACTCCACCATCTTGGTGTTTTGCTTCCCTGTCATATCTTATATTGTCTTGTTTAATTCAGTTAGCTTATTGTTTGTTTTTTCTTTAAGCTAATTCAACAATTTATTAGTAAAATCTTTTGACTGTTTTAATAATATTCTCCCTGAGCTCACTAAATGTCTTATGAATTTGCTTATATATTTCTTCTCGATCTTTTCAAACATGATCTCTTCAAATACTTAGTTATCTTAGTTCTTTGCCTACAACTGCTTCTACTTTAGTATCCATGAGATCACCTTTGGGGGAAATTGGGATTTTTTGAGGCATCTTGTATGGTTTTCTCATATTTCTGTTGATTTTATGATACAGATTAAAAGACAGTTGGGAAGAATAAAATCTTTTATTACTGTGGCGATTTTTTTTTTTTTTTTTTTAGTTAGGTTATGTCTCACTGTGATGCATCCTTAGGCTTGGTTATGTTCCATGTGGTTATGTTTATTTATACCCTATTCAATTTACTCAGCATGATATTTGAAGGTCTTCTTAGTGTTTAGCTTTTTTCTGAGGGCATGGTCCTCAACACCACCCAGGAGAATATGAAATGTGGTTATGTTGAGAACACAAAGATAAACCAGTGAAACCAAATTAAAAGTAACAGTTATTACCAGCACTAACAGTAGAAACCAGAAATCCTAACAGAGTCAAAGACAAAGAGATAATGTCGTATCATATAAACTAGTAAAATCTACAACTTTTACTAGTCACCATTAATAGAAAAAAAAGTTCTGCAATAATAATGCTAAGGGCCTGAGTTCAATCCCCGGTTCTGTAAAAAAAAAAAAAAAAAAAAATTAATAATAATAATAATGCAGACACAAAGACAAATTAAGTAGTGATATGCAGTAAATGCTTACTAAAAACAACTATACTACCTATTCAACAGAAAAGAACTCATCAAAAAGTATCAGAGTCAACTAAGTAGCTAAAAACTAATCAGATGTAATCATAGCAGTAATGAAATGGAGGAGTAAAGAACAAAAATGAAGGAGGTTGAATTTGAAAGAGAAAAAATTGAGAAAAGGAAAGAAAAGTAAGGTTTAAAATCCAGTATAAAAAATAGTTAAAGTTAGGTAAAAGTAATATTTTAAAAAGCAAAAAAATGTATTTAAAAACTAAAAAAGCAAAAGGGAAAAAAATCATTCTACTATAAGAAGTCCCTCCAATTGTTTGAGTGAGTAGTTTCTTTCTACTGTTGTAATATTGTAGTGTCATAATCTGCCTGATTTGGGGGGGCGGATAAGAGTCCCATTGAGACTTATTTTGTTTCCATTCTCACTTTCTGGTACATGAATGTTGGATCCTGTCAACCTTTTCCACTTGGCAAGGTCTGGAAATGGGTGTGGTGTCTGCCTTTTGGGCTGTTTTCATTTTGCAGGCTCTTTGTGTTTGTGCCTTTCTGTATACCCCAGATCACTATTATATCCAGCAGTGTGCTGGATTTAAGGCCCACACTTTCAAAAGCAGCCTTCTCAGAAAATCACATGACCAGCTTGGTTTTTCATCACATAACTCATGCTGCTTAAACTTCCCAGGGAGTCTATGCCTAGCATGCCTTCTCACACCTGTCTCTGTACCAGTCACTGTGCTAGGGTGACCTAAGAAACCCTAAAGTGCAATTGTTCTAGTACTTCTGATTCCTAGAACAGTTCTGTGTTAAACAGTGAAGCCCTTCATGAAATGAGTTGTGATTATATCATTCCCAAATGTGGTAGGCACTACACTGGATTTCTTCTTCAACTCTAGCTTGCCACACAGAAGCTGCTTTCAGAGTAAAATCCCACACTACATTTGCCATTTACAGTAGTTTTTCTCAGTGCTAGTGCTGCCAATCTGTTGTTTCTCCCAGAGCCACTGACCCTTTGTGGTCTTACCCTTGTTTTTGCAGAAATAGGACCTCTTCCCTGGATCTGGGGGTAGCATTGTAGACTGCTCTGTTTTGTATTGTCTTTAGTTTCTTCTGATTTTTTTTTTTGTCAGTTCCTTCTTGATTCGTGGAGTTCTTCTCTTTACTAAATTGTTTTCTGTATGTCACAATTCCATGTCCTAGAGAGGCTATGATTTGCTGCCAGCATTAATGTTACCATCCTTTTCTATCAACTTATTAATGATGGAGAAGAATTCTGCCGTAATATAGAATTGAAGTAGTCAGAAATGTAGAGATTTTTAGGATAACACTGTCATAGTTCAGTGTTTGACATCTTCACTAATATGGCAGCTCCTGGTCATGTTGCCTTTTAGTGCATGAAATGTGTCGAATGAAACAGAAGCTAAATTTTTAACATTTATTTTCTGCAATTTAAATAGGAATGGCCACATATAAAATGTGCCTAACATGTGGATAATGCAAACCTTGACCTGTATCTTTACTTAAAGAGGCTGAGAGATGAATCTAAGATTGCACAGATAATTATTGCAATAATTTTGATGTAGATGGAGTTCTGACTTTTAATGGATTTTTAAATCTTGTTTTCCTATAAAGACATAGTGCTCTGTCTTACCCTATAATTGGGTGACATTGACAAAGGGGTTTTAGAAATGTCATTAAAATCATTTTTCTTTTAACTTTTGAAGATGTTTGCATATAACAAAGGCAAAAAGTGTCACTAAGATTTTAGTTGTCAGATTGAGGGGTCTATTTAAATAAATGTATCTAGGAGAAAAACTGATAGATAGCTTTTAAAAAATTCTTTAATTCTGTTGGAATAGGTGAATATGTGTATGCTTAGAAAATCTAAATCTGAGTATCACTCCTCAAAGGAAATTTTTTCTTTACAAGATTAAAGTGCATTATTAAATTAATAGTTTAGCTTATTTTATTCTTTTCTTTCATGTTTTGATGAGATTCTCTCACTTAGTAAACTAATTTTAGATTTTCAGAAAAGTTATAGGAATTTCATAGGGTCCCACATACCCTTTACCTAGCTTCTCCTAATGTTTGCATCTTATATGGCTGTACTGTGATTATCATACTGAAAGTTCACGTTGGTACCACTGGACAACCTCAACTCTCACCAGTGTCTTCCTTTTTTTTTTTTTTTTTTTTTTTTTTTTT